>CM038721.1:41392978-41450478 GCA_021613375.1 Megaleporinus macrocephalus | reverse complement strand
TGGCCTCCCTATAACTCTCAGTGTGAACGGCCAGGGCCAAACTGCTCTGAGCCGTATGGAACAGATGTGTTGTTTTTTTATGACTTTGTCACAGACTGCAAATAAACTAGATATACATTATGATTCGGGCTGATCAGGTACTGAAAGTGTATCTGATGATGTCACGGCGTGTCAGAGTCTCTGTATAAGTCCAGCCCGTGTTCAGTGTGAGGAGTGGAGCGGTTGCTGGAGCTGTGCGGGGCTGTAGGGGGTCGAAGCTGCTGCTGGTACAGCCTAACATGACAATAATTAGAGTTGACTCACCCATCTCTGTTTCTAATCCCCCTGGATATACTGCACTCATACAGGTGTCCCCAAAATCCAATTAGCACAACCGTGCTTGCTCAGAGGGGGAAAAACTCCAATCACGAGCCAGTCAGGAAAAAAACGGTGGTCCAGCAACAGCGACCAGGAGCCAGGAGTCTCAAAAGAAGCCGGAATAGCCTCGTCTGGATCTCTGATGCCTTATTCGCATTGTAAAAACATCTAAATTATTAAATTCGAACATTTTCTCATCAACATCCTACGTCCTGGAACCTCAGATAAAGAGATTCAGTGGTTATAGGTCGTGCTTGATGAATATCCTGAATAAATTGGGTCCCACTTTATATTACGTGCTGTTATAACAGTGTTGTTATACATAAAACTTTGTAACTATTAGTGATTGAGCCACTGTTACAGATAGTGCTTATGTAATTACATAAAAGAGTCTTAATAACTGTGACAATTTCCACTCATGTAATAACACATTGTTAATAACATGAGTGTGGCTGTATTTGTAATTAGACTGTATCTGCAGTTTTGTCACTGTTTTAGGAGCAAAACACTGAAACTAAATGTTAACTAAATGTTAGGAAGCTGCCATTTCCTCCGTAAACACTGTCTTAATGAAAGTTATGCTCTTTCTTATAGAATTCTAAAACCCTGCCTTTCAAGTCTAATTACATATGCAATTACACGTATGTTATTATTAATGTGTAATTACATGAGAGAGAATAATATGCTGTTATAACTATCAAGATACTCCTATGTAATTAGGGGGAGCCCAAGAGCAAAGCTTCCAAAATTTGGAAGCAAATTTTACATTTTAAATATTAATAATACATATATACTTCAAATCATCATGAAAAATCACAAGTAGCCATATGAAAGATGTTAGGCTAAGCTAGGTGATGGTAGTTAAAAAACTGTAAATGTAAAATTATATCTCCATATTTCAATTATATAAAAAAATATAAAAATCATAAGAAATATAATATAAATAATATGAGATATAAAAAATAAATATAATATCTACAAAGAGGAGAGGCCATTCAATTAATTGCATAAAACTTACGTTTTACTATATATATATATATTGATGAGCTGAGCACAGCAAGCCAAACCGGGTTCTTTCAGTCAGCAGCTGTTTATTCTGTGTATGTACAGTATATTTTTGTTGCTATGAGGTTGCTACAATATTCCAAGTGGTTGCTAAGATGTTGCTGTGCAGTTGCTATGGTATTCCATGTGGTTGCTAAGATGCTGCTATGCAGTATGGGGGCTTTATTATATATATATATATATATAAAAAGGGAAACTTTTATTTACCCATTAAAACACTTTATTATTAAATATTAATCAGTATTAATAGAGTAAGTTTCTATACGTCAGTGTGTTTATTTAACTCTTTCCAAGCTTCTCCTAAACAACCCAGTATTATTATCAGTTCTCATCTAATACCTGCTTTGACTGCTTAGTACTTCATTAAGATAAATCAAGATTTGCTGCTGAAGGAACTGAACACATTCATACAATGTCTGGGGCGTCCAGGAGAAATCTGGAACCTAACTTTGTTCTTCAAACTGGATCAAGATCTGATCTACTTCTCTCACAATAACATATTCATGTTACTTTGTATTGTATGTCTGATTATTTACATCTGTTCTAATCAGATCTGCTGTTTTTACTGGTGATCAGACACTTATTGATCAGATAAACACTTTTAAACTATCAGTTTGGGGTCCTTAGTCTTCCACACAGTAATATATTCACAGCTCTGAGTTTAGTGTATGTATGTACATCAGTGCTGTAACAGTGTTGTAACTCTCAGTAAACACTAAACCTCTGTTTACTCTCAGTTAGTTTTATTTATATGTTTAGTTCAGTGTTTTTTTGATGTGCTGGTACTTCTGCTCGTCTGGTTGTGTGGTTGGTTATGGCTGTGAAACTGGAAGCTGCAGTGTGTTTATTCAGCAGCTCAGTCTCTGCTCTCAGACTAAAAATGAGCCAAGCGTGCTTCTGGATCTGCTATTACACATTAGCATAGCCGCCGCTGATATTTATGAATGGCTGCTCTGAATCAAGGCAGGTTCTTTCTGCTCGGCTGCTTTTGAGGAAGCCTCGTACTTTTCCCATCTGATTTGTTCCCACAGAGAGCTCAGACCTCGGTGTGCAGGTGCAGTTCTACTCTCTGTATCATCACCTGTTCAGTTCAGTTCAGTTTTGTTTTATTATCAATACACATAGAAACATGTAACACACAGATAACGTTCAGAAAGACTTTATTTACATTGACGGTACAGATAATACTCCTAAACTACAGGATTAATGTTCAACTACTATTAATCATTGTTAAAGTTTAATTCTTCTGAGAACAAGGAATCAAACAAAACTACAGACCCTTAGAAGTTAAGGGGTTAAGCTTGATCTAATAAAAGCAGATTTATATCTTTAAACTTGCAGTATATGAAATTTTTTTGAGTGAATGTTTGAGTGACCACTGCTATTTAAAATTGAATCTTTTAACTTGATGGTTTAAATTTGAGGATTTGAACTTTATTTGATTTAAAAACCTGAAATATTCTAATTTTAACATTGTAACATCTAAATTTGGACAATTTACTATGATTCAAACTGATGCTGAACTTTAAGCTTAAATGATTCATAAAATTAAACGGTTCAAATTTAATTGAAACTTTTGAAAGTTTGAAACTTTTTTTATTCAAAAGTTCTTAAATAACAAATCTAAAGATTCAAATTTTATTAAATAACAAAGTTTCTAGGATGGAGATTGTGAGACATAACTAGTCCTAGGTGAACATTTCGATTTCAATCTTTAGAAATGTTCAACTCAAGACTAGGTATGTCTTACAATTTCCATGCTAGAAACTTGGAATTGAATAAAATTTCAATCTTTAGCTTTGTTATTTCGACCTAAAAAACTTTATGTGGTAACAAGTAATTGGACTAGTTTTACTCAACAAAGTACTTTGATTGAAAAAATCATTTATTTAAATACATTTTTTGTGTTGAATAAAATGTATTATTTAAAATAATTTTTTTCTTGGTTTTACAGGTTTTACAGTAGAGTGTGCAGGTGTGCTCATCGTCTTTGATGATTACTACTGATATTCATATAAAAGAATGATTGTAATATATTTCTCTGGGTTTTTTATTTACTCGTTGTAACAACATGCTCAGAATGAAAGACTATACAGTGACTGTATAACATTAACAGGAACTAGCGGTGAAGATGCCTCACGTCAGGGTGATCGGTGTTGGGTAGTTGGGAGTTGGGTAGCAGTTCTATGGAGTGATGGGTGAAGATATCCTGGGCAGATGTGTCTGTAGGAGAAAGTGTCCCCACAGAAAGAAGAATAATACTCAGTGAGCTGATTTGCAAGCATGTAACGTGCTTTCTCTTGCCCCCCACCAATCCCCTACCCACCCCCACTCATTCTAGAAGGATGTGTGTATGTGTGTGTGTGTGTGTGTGTGTGTGTGGAGGATGGGGTAAGTTTCCTTCCCCGTTGGATCCCACTGTTACCCCCCGCCCCCCAACACACAGTGACAAAAGCCCTCAGACAGGCTACCCCTCCTACCCATAATGCCCCTCCTACCCATAATGCCCTGCAACCCCCTCCTCCTTGCCCCATACTGGGGTGTGTGGGAGGAAGCCTGGGTTCAACCTCCTGCCCCCTACACACACACACACACACAGCCTGAATTCACTGCTGCTTTTTAAAATTCAAACTTTAATCAAAAAGTTTTAAAGATTCAAATTTAAAGATTCAAACTTCTATTTGTTAGAAAACTTCTAGTTTTTTCTAACTTCAAGTTTCTAATTACTTTGATTTAACACTTTATGATTCAGACAGATGCAGAACTTAATTTCTATGAATATTTAAAATTTAAAACCTATAAAGATTAAAAATTGCTGACCTGAAGATTTATTATTCAGTAATGACATGAACAACAGTGCAAACTGGCTGAGTTAACAGGTTATAGGGTGAGGAAAGTACGCCTGGACCTCAGGTTCTGGCTGGTTAACAGGTTAAATATTAAAAAAGGTCACTTCAAAACTTTCTTTCTGTTAGTCTTTAAATCTAACTATTTTAAATTAAATTATTTTAAAAATGTTGAAAGATTCTAACAGCTATGATTTATGTTCTAATCATTCAAACTGCTACAAAACTTAAAGATTTGCATGTGAAGATTCAAGATTCTGTGATTCATAACTTGTGATTAAAAAAATGTAAAGGTTCAACATAAAAATTCAAACCTTCCAATCATAATCTAAAGATTTATTATTCAGTATTGATATGGACAACAGTGTTATTAAGTTATTAAGTCATAGGGCTGAGCAAAGTGGCTATTTTTTAACGTATAGC
Source organism: Megaleporinus macrocephalus (assembly GCA_021613375.1). NCBI lineage: Eukaryota > Metazoa > Chordata > Actinopteri > Characiformes > Anostomidae > Megaleporinus > Megaleporinus macrocephalus. The sequence continues at coordinate 41,445,787 of CM038721.1, read as the reverse complement.
CATTTTATTAATTTAGCAATTCAAATTATAAGATTCAAAGCTTTTGGTAATTTGAATTAAAAAAAGTCAAACTGAAGAAACTGAATAAAGATTTAAATCTAATACTGTAAATGTTTTGACTGAATACGTCCTGAAAAGTTTTTATTCAGCAATCAAATGGAAATTAATGTAAACTGGTTTATTAAAAAAATATAATAGTGAGAAAAAGAAAGACTGGACATGATTGGCTCTGGTTCCCTAGAGGCTAAAGATCCAAATATAAAAACATGAAGTTTATAACAATTAATAAATAATTAATAGTAGTAACTGAATAAATCATCATAGATACCAAATAATTCATAGTAAATTCTTGAATAATTAATAGTAGATACTGATAATTCATAAAAGTTACTGAATAATTCATCATAGATACTGAATAATTCATAGCAGTTACTAAATAATTCATAGCGGATGAATATTTCTTAGTAGTAACTACATATTACATAATGAATAGTAGGTACTAAATCATTCATAGTAGATACTGAACAATCCATAGTAGATACTGAGAATTCATAGTAGATACTGTATATTTCATAGTAGTTACTAAAAATTCTAACTACATACTAAATAAATCATAGTAGGTAGTAAACATTCATAGTTCATAGTAGATACTGAATAATTGATAGTGGTTATTGAACAATTCATAGTAGATACTGAATATTCAAAGTAGATACTGAGTAATTTGTAGTAGATACTGAAAATTCTAAATACATACTAAATAATTCATAGTAGATGCTGAACAATTCATTGTAGATACTAAATAATTCATATTGGATACTGAATAATTGATAGTGGCTACTGAGTACTTTATTGTTTACACTGAAACATTCACAGTAGTTATTAAATCATGTATAGTAGTAAAAGTTATAGTAGATAATGAATAATTAATTGTAGATACTGAATATTTCACAGTAGTTACTGAAAAAATTATAGTAGACACTGAATAATTCAAATGGAATAATTCATTAGATACTGAATACTGAATGTCATAGTATGTACTTAATAATTTATAGTAGGTACTAAAATATTTTAATGGTTTACAGTGAACACTGAACAATGCATAGTAGTTAATAAATAATTTATAGTAGGTACTGAATATTTTATAGTAGATACTAAATAATTCATGGTAGATACTGAATAATTCATAGTAGATACTAAATAATTCATAGTAGATACTGAGTAATTCATAGTAGGTACAAACAATTCATAGTGATTACTGAGTACTTTACAGTTAACAATGAACAATTCATAGTAGATACTGAATAATTTAAACTGAATAATTCATAGTAGATGCTGAATACTGAATATGTCATAGTATGTACTAAATAATTTATAGTAGATACTAAAAAGGTACTGTAAGAGTACTTTACAGTTAACAATGAATAATTTATAGTAGTTACTAAATCATTTATAGTAGATACTAAATAATTCCTAGTAGACACTTTTTCTGAAAAACACTGGACCCCCTCCACCCTCATTGCTTCTCTCTGTGAAACTAGTGCACACAGTTTAGGGCTTTTAATAGAGCTGGTGTGTGCTCATGAGTTATTATGAGTTATTTGGAGTTGCCTCTGACCTCCACGAAGTCAGTCATCAGTCATTGGAGGTTTGTGTATTTGATTTGTGGTTTATAGAATATCTCTCCCTTTATTCCGCCTGTCTTATTCCAATATCCCAGCCGAGTCCAAAGTAAACCCAACTTTCATTAATTAATGCGAGACAATGGGACGCGTGATCCCAGCCACATTTGTCCTTAGAGGAACACAACGAGTGGATAAGCCAGCCATCAGTCTTAATTGGCCTGCGCTAAACCACCGTGAGCTCGAGTAATGATAGCAAATATCCTGGTGGGAGTTCTATTTGAGCTACGAGCTGCGAAAAATGACTCTGTAAACATAAACCCACATCTCTGTGGATGAGATTCAGCGCGGAGCTGCTTTCAAATTTGCTCTGGACCCTGAAGACCCCCAGAAGGGACGACTGGAAGCAAAGTCTACAGAGCAAGAGCCTAAAGACGAAAGTGAGAACTTTATTCGAGGCAGATAGCGATTCTTAGAGGACTTTTAACCCCCTAAACTCTGAATTTGTTCTATATACCATGTAGTCACTGCTATGAAACGTTTAATATGATGTTAGACACAGTAAGTACCGTCTGACACCAGCACGCGTTACTGTTTTAAGGTAGCAGGAGGCAAAAGAGTTTGTGTTAAAGTTTATTTTTGACGTTGACCTCACTGGAGGAGTTTGTTCGTTCCCTCTGTGAGGGGTCTCCACATGGGGTTGGAGCTGGTGGGCTGTTTAGAAGGTGAGAAAACAGGAGCTCACAGTCATTCCAGCACAAAGGAGGACAGTTTGCAGGAACTTGCCACATTCCAGAAAACAAGTGCACCTCTACCCCTCCTTTCTACCATCCATCAGAGGGAGGCTGTCAGGAGGATGATCAGCGGCCACAATGACCCACCATGCAAAAGTAAAAGCACCCCCAACAGAGTCGTACCCTCCCAATGCACTCCCCAGTGGCCCTCCTGCTCCTCCTCCAACCACAGTGAGAGTGGTCCCACATTACTTCACCTCAACCTGCTTTTAGTTTATATATATATATATATATATATATATATATATATATATATATATATATATATATATATATATATATATATATATATATATATATATACTGATTAGCACTCTATAATGTGATTTATATATGATCCACTTGGTCATTTTGACAGATTGTAATACAGTACAGGAAGTGTAGGGGGCGATATAACTTCTATTTTGGAACTGTTTCTAAATCCAGGTGATGGCTGGAGGCATCCAGTAGAATCTTGAAAACAAGAAATGATACTAGTCTTTTAATAAATTTACATTTATTTGCATTTATTGTAATAATATAATAATATTCTGATGACAAACAAACGTATTCCCAACATACATGGTTTCTTACCCAAGGAACTCTTGAAGGACCTTTGTTGAGCATATACACTACCACTCAAAAGTTTAGGATCACTTTAGAATTTCATTTCATGCAGTTCACAAACAATATTGTTCATTTCACAATGAATGTAAGTGCATCAGATGATTTTTAAATAATAAAAATGTTTGTATTAAAGTCTATTTTTGTATAGAGGCTTATTTTACATATAGTTCTATTATCAGTAATTCTCAGTCCTCTAAATCTCCTGGTACGACCACCAATCCAAGTTAAGGATGTTATTGGACTAATTGGTTGTTAGGACACTCTTGCTCAATTGTGATCACAGCTGAAAAACATTCTACTAATAAGTGAGTATAAAAGGGAACAACATTCTAGGTTAGTTTAGTATCTGAAGTTGATGCAGTTGATGACTGACCGACTCACAATGACCAGAAAGAAACAACTTTCTTTAGAGACCCGTCAGTCCATTGTTGTGTTAAGGAAGAAGATACTCCATTAAAACAAGAACATTTCACTGTGATCCCAAACTTTTGAGTGGTAGTGTATATGTAAATGCTCTGGTGATGATAACAGCAGTGGTGACTGTTATAGTCATCCCGTGGGTCGGGCTGAGATTGACTAGGTTCCAAGGGTGTTCTAAATATATGCTGGTGCACATAAAGATTTTTGGCAGTACAAGATTAAAGACAGACACCCGAAGCTTGTGATTTGTATCATCCCATATGTTTTATTTAAAGCTTGTAATATGATATATAGATCAGTCATCATATATATGATCTTGTATGTATCAATTTTATAGTCTTTCAGTAAAGAGTCCTGATATCGGTAGGCTTCTGCTGCTGCTGTTTAACATTCCTAACAACACTACGGGTTATCTAGAACCCGTTAACACCACCGCTCATATTCACATTCAGTTATCTAGAACCTGTTTTGCACTACCGCTTGTATTCACACTCAGTTATCTAGAAATGGCTTACACTATCACTCATATACATTCAGTTATCTAGAACTTGCGTACACTACCACTTATTTTCGCACACAGTTATCTAGAACCTGCTCACACAACCACTCACAGTCAGTCTAAAACTTCTGAAAAAGTTATTTATTTCTCTCACACTGGTCTCATCATAAATAAAGATATACAGACTAAAATTTGCAGATGTATGTTTCAGTTATCAGGTTCTCTTGAGGCCTTCAAGTTCCTGAGGGTTCCTCACCGCAAAGTTGAGTTGAAATGATGTGGAACTTAACCAACCGTCCTGGTTCCAGAGGAATTCACCCCCATTCCTGTGTAAAACGTTAGGAAAGCACACAATGGGCGGCGCACACTTGTGGATTTGGTGAGGTTCTCCACCTGGCTGGTGCATCTGAAGAATGCAGGAGTGTGTTTGAGTGTGCAAATGTTTTCAGACGGCTCAGATGTGTGGAATAGCTGTCTCTCAGTGACAGGCAAACAGGACCGTTACGTTCTAGGCCACCAATGTTGAAATGAAAAGAAGTCTAAAGCTGCACGAGGAGGTAACCTTCATTCCTCTTCAGGCCTGCGGACGCATCGTTTTCTTCTGGTCGTTTATATGTTGGTCCACAATTCTGTAAAAAACAAAAAGAAGTACTGAATTTGGGAGGATTCTTGAAAAAACTGCATACATAAGTCATCAAGATCAGAGCAGTTTGGAGTTCACCACTGTAAACACCACCACCACCACTGTAAACATCATCACCACCACTGTAAACACCATCACCACCACTGTAAACACCATCACCACTGTAAACATCACCACCACTGTAAACATCACCACCACTGTAAACACCATCACCACCACTGTAAACACCATCACCACCACTGTAAACACTATCATAACCACCACTGTAAACACCATCAACACCACTGCAAGCATCGTCACCACCACTGTGAACATCACCACCACTGTAAACATCATCACCACCACTGCAAACATCATCACCACCACTGTAAACATCATCACCACCACTGTAAACATCATCACCACCACTGTAAACACCATCATCACCGCTGTAAACACCATCACCACCACTGTAAACACCATCACCTCCACTGTAAACACCATCACCACTGTAAACATCACCACCACTGTAAACACCATCACCACCACTGTAAACACCATCACCACCACTGTAAACACCATCACCACCACTGTAAACACCATCAACACCACTGCAAGCATCGTCACCACCACTGTGAACATCACCACCACTGTAAACATCATCACCACCACTGCAAACATCATCACCACCACTGTAAACATCATCACCACCACTGTAAACATCATCACCACCACTGTAAACATCACCACCACCACTGTAAACACCATCACCACCACTGTAAACATCATCACCACCATTGAAAACATCACCACCACCACTGTAAGCATCATCACCACCACTGTAAACATCATCACCACCATTGAAAACATCACCACCACCACTGTAAACATCATCACCACCATTGAAAACATCACCATCACCACTGTAAACACCATCACCACCACTGTAAACATCATCACCACCATTGAAAACATCACCACCACCACTGTAAACACCATCACCACCACTGTAAACATCATCATCACCATTGAAAACATCACCACCACCACTGTAAACATCACCACCACCATTGAAAACATCATCACCACCACTGTAAACAACATTTGTACCATTTCACACAAATATACTGGAGTGAGGAACCATGTTCAGTTCACCAAACAACCTCTCAATAGATGATAGTTTGAAGACTGTTTGTAAATGCCAAGCCAACAACTCTTTAAGCTTTGTTTGTAAATAAAACATTTTTTCTCAGGTTGGTCAGCGTCAGGGCCGTGTATCGATTTGTGCTTTGCTTCTTGAAGAGTCTATTTTTCTTTATTTAGTCAAAGAGAAGCCCTTGTTTGCTCCCCCAAAACAAACGTCTATTGGAGTCTGTGCTCGGGCTGTGGAATCACAGAGGACTTCACAGAGCGTCTGGCCTTTCACAAAGTTTTCGGGGGCCAGACAGAGAAAGAGCGCCGTTGTGTGCGAAGCTCCATCGTCCAGCTGCCGTTCGTTCCTGCAGCAGTTTATTACACGAAGCCTCGCTAATGAATGGAGGCTGCTGTGTTACAGTATGTGACAATTACCGGCCTTATCTCTCTCTCTCTCTCTCTCTCTCTCTCTCTCTCTCTCTAGCAGAGATTTCACTGATCCGCTCTTCGGCACGGCCATCATAATTCTTCCCCGTCATAAAGAGCGCTTGTTGAGTTTCTGGAGGGATCCACAATAGCCCTCCTTCATTGGTTCCCCTGCTCCTTTGGCCTCACCAGAACTTGCTAGAACTGTCAGTGGTCTAGTTGTTGTAGATGGCCGGGACGGTGTCTGAGGATCTGAGTAAACAGGTCCCAGTATCATTAAGATGTTCTTACGAGAGACAAAAGGAAAAGTAGGGAAGCGCCGGCCACTCCCTCAGCGCCCAGCTCCTGTTTCCGATGGCTGGGAGGAAAAACGGGCTGAAATGGAGCCGGTAGCTTCATGACTCAGCTCAGGGAACAGCTGTCCACGTTGTTTATCAGCGAAGTGCAGTACAGACTTATAGACGAGCATGCACGCTTAAATAATATGTCATTTGGGCAATAATTTTATTAATTTATTAGGAGATTAAAAAGCTATAAGAAAACTGGGGGTGCTAACAACCATCTGGAAGACTTGGTAGACCCACCAACACTGTCCTCCCATCAGAAAAACAACACCATCACCACCACTGTAAACACCATCACCACCACTGTAAACATCACTACCACTGTACACACCATCACCACCACTGTACACACCATCACTGTAAACACCATCACCACCACTGTACACACCATCACCACCACTGTACACACCATCACTGTAAACACCATCACCACCACTGTACACACCATCACCACCACTGTACACACCATCACTGTAAACACCATCACCACCACTGTAAACAACATCACCACCACTGTAAACATCACTACCACTGTAAACACCATCACCACCACTGTACACACCATCACTGTAAACACCATCACCACCACTGTACACACCATCACCACTGTAAACAATATCACCACCACTGTAAACACCATCACCACCACTGTAAACACCATCACCACCACTGTAAACATCACTACCACTGTACATACCATCACCACCACTGTACACACCATCACTGTAAACACCATCACCACCACTGTACACACCATCACCACTGTAAACAACATCACCACCACTGTAAACACCATCACCACCACTGTAAACACCACCACCACTGTAAACAACATCACCACCACTGTAAACTTTACCACCACCACTGTAAACACCATCACCACCACCACTGTAAACATCATCACCACCACTGTAAACATCACTACCACTACACCATCACCACCACTGTACACACCATCACTGTAAACACCATCACCACCACTGTACACACCATCACCACTGTAAACAACATCACCACCACTGTAAACACCACCACCACTGTAAACACCATCACCACCACTGTAAACACCATCACCACCACTGTATACACCATTACCACCACCACTGTAAACATTACCACCACCACTGTAAACACCATCACCACCACCACTGTAAACACTATTACCACCACTGTAAACACCATCACCACCACTGTAAACACCATCAGCACCACTGTAAACACCACCACCACCACTGTAAACATCATCACCACCACTGTAAACACCATCACCACCACTGTAAACACCACCAACACCACTGTAAACACCATCACCACCACTGTAAACACCATCACCACCACTGTAAACACCACCACCACCACTGTAAACATCATCACCACCACTGTAAACACCATCACCACCACTGTAAACACCATCAGCACCACTGTAAACACCACCACCACCACTGTAAACATCATCACCACCACTGTAAACACCATCACCACCACTGTAAACACCACCAACACCACTGTAAACACCATCACCACCACTGTAAACACCATCACCACCACTGTAAACACCATCACCACCACTGTAAACACCACCACCACCACTGTAAACATCATCACCACCACTGTAAACACCATCACCACCACTGTAAACACCATCAGCACCACTGTAAACACCACCACCACCACTGTAAACATCATCACCACCACTGTAAACACCATCACCACCACTGTAAACACCACCAACACCACTGTAAACACCACCACCACCACTGTAAACACCATCACCACCACTGTAAACATCATCTGTTTTTTGGAGTGAGGAAACATTTTCGGTTCCCCAAACAACCTCTTAATAGATGATAGTTTGAGGACTGTTTGTAAATGCCACACCAACAGCTGTTAAAGCACCCTGGTCATGCAGAAGTAGCCTTAATCATATAAACAAGCATAAAAAGAATTTAAATTATTCTGTGTGTCAAATTCAAAAATTCCTGAGCGTCTACACAGACAGCTGAGTCAGTACTACTTACACAGCTCATACAGAGTCAGTACTACTTACACAGTTCATACAGTCAGTACTACTTACACAGTTCATACAGAGTCAGTACTACTTACACACCTTATACAGAGTCAGTACTACTCACACAGCTCATACAGAGTCAGTACTACTCACACAGCTCATACAGAGTCAGAACTACCTACACCGCTCATACAGAGTCAGTACTACTTACACAACTCATACAGAGTCAGTACTACTTACACAGTTCATACAGAGTCAGTACTACTCACACAGTTCATACAGAGTCAGGACTACTTACACAGCTCATACAGAGTCAGTTCTACTTACACAGTTCATACAGAGTCAGTTCTACTTACACAACTCATACAGAGCCAGTACTACTTACACAGTTCATACAGAGTCAGTACTACCTACACAGCTCATACAGAGTCAGTACTACTTACACAGCTCATACAGAGTCAGTACTACTCACACAGCTTATACAGAGTCAGTACTACTCACACAGTTCATACAGAGTCAGTACTACTTACACAGCTCATACAGAGTCAGTACTACTCATACAGCTCATACAGAGTCAGTACTACTTACACACCTCATACAGAGTCAGTACTACTTACACAGCTCATACAGAGTCAGTACAACTTACACAGCTCATACAGAGCCAGTACTACACACACAGCTCACACAGTCAGTACTACTCACACAGCTCATACAGAGTCAGTACTACTCATACAGCTCATACAGAGCCAGTACTACTTACACAGCTCACACAGTCAGTACTACTTACACAGCTCATACAGAGTCAGTACTACTCACACAGCTCATACAGAGTCAGTACTACTCATACAGCTCATACAGAGCCAGTACTACTTACACAGCTCACACAGTCAGTACTACTTACACAGCTCATACAGAGTCAGTACTACTTACATAGCTCATACAGAGTCAGTACTACTTACACAGCTTATACAGAGTCAGTACTACTCACACAGCTCACACAGTCAGTACTACTTACACAGCTCATACAGAGTCAGTACTACTCACACAGCTCATACAGAGTCAGTACTACTCATACAGCTCATACAGAGCCAGTACTACTTACACAGCTCACACAGTCAGTACTACTTACATAGCTCATACAGAGTCAGTACTACTCATACAGCTCATACAGAGCCAGTACTACTTACACAGCTCACACAGTCAGTACTACTTACACAGCTCATACAGAGTCAGTACTACTCACACAGCTCATACAGAGTCAGTACTACTCATACAGCTCATACAGAGCCAGTACTACTTACACAGCTCACACAGTCAGTACTACTTACACAGCTCATACAGAGTCAGTACTACTTACACAGCTTATACAGAGTCAGTACTACTCACACAGCTCATACAGAGTCAGTACTACTCACACAGCTCATACAGAGCCAGTACTACTTACACAGCTCACACAGTCAGTACTACTTACACGGCTCATACAGAAAATCAGACTCAGGTCATTTTTATTTTGAATAAAAAGCTCATGCTGGTGTGTCAGCTCGGTTCCAGCCTCTTGGCGTGCGTGCAGAGCAGCGTTTGTCTGCTGCACACTAACTGTAACTGCACTCGCTCTCCATCAGAAATCTTTATCTAGGCCGTAATCCCGATTTGCAAGTAAAAACATGAGAGGCTTTGGTGTGTCAGAGCTCAGGCTTTAAACAAACAAAGGTGTGCGCTCGAGCTGAGTTCACTAATTCTGAAACCTCTCGACCTGGATATGAGAAATTAATAAATGGCACGCATAGCCGCTCGCGGTGACGTAGCACTTTCTCAAGCGCAGACTAGCAGTGCTGATTCAGGAGAACACAGAGTTGATCAGAGTTAGGCAGTGAAAGTCTGCTGTAATGGATTAATTGGTGGCTGCTCGAGTTTCCTCAGAATAACAGACTCCTCCTGCACTGGTGGAGAAGATCCTGTGCTTTTATTTTGGAAGGATTAATCCGGTGTGATCAGCAGTGAGGTGTATCCTCTGTGTTTCTCTGGTCAGAGTAAAACACAACCTCATAGATGTGATCAATTACAACCATCAACTCTGACCATTACAGCCATCAACTCTGACCATTACAGCCATCAACTCTGACCATTACAGCCATCAACTCTGACTATTACAGCCATCAACTCTGACCATTACAGTGATCAACTCTGACCATTACAGTCATCAACTCTGACCATTACAGTGATCAACTCTGACTATTACAGCAATCAACTCTGACCATTACAGTGATCAACTCTGACCATTACAGTCATCAACTCTGACCATTACAGTGATCAACTCTGACTATTACAGCCATCAACTCTGACCATTACAGTGATCAACTCTGACCATTACAGTGATCAACTCTGACTATTACAGCAATCAACTCTGACCATTACAGCCATTAACTCTGACTATTAAAGTGATCAACTCTGACTATTACAGTGATCAACTCTGACCATTACAGTGATCAACTCTGACCATCACAGAGATCAACTCTGACCATTACAGTGATCAACTCTGACCATCACAGAGATCAACTCTGACCATTACAGCAATCAACTCTGACTATTACAGTGATCAACTCTGACCATTACAGCCATCAACTCTGACCATTACAGTGATCAACTCTGACCATTACAGTGATCAACTCTGACCATCACAGAGATCAACTCTGACCATTACAGTGATCAACTCTGACCATCACAGAGATCAACTCTGACTATTACAGCCATCAACTCTGACTATTACAGTGATCAACCCTGACTATTACAGTGATCAACTCTGATCATTACAGCCATCAACTCTGACTATTACAGCCATCAACTCTGACTATTACAGTGATTAACTCTGACTATTACAGCCATCAACTCTGACTATTACAGTGATCAACTCTGACCATTACAGCCATCAACTCTGACTATTACAGGGATCAACTCTGACTATTACAGTGATCAACTCTGACTATTACAGTGATCAACTCTGACTATTATAGTGATCAACTCTGACTATTATAGTGATCAACTCTGACCATTACAGTGATCAACTCTGATCATTACAGTGATCAACTCTGATCATTACAGTGATCAACTCTGACCGTTACAGTCATCAACTCTGACCATTACGGTGATCAACTCTGATCATTACAGTGATCAACTCTGACCGTTACAGTCATAAACTCTGACCATTACAGTGATCAACTCTGACCATTACAGTGATCAACTCTGACCATTACAGTGATCAACACTGAACATTACAGTCATCAACTCTGACCATTACAGCGATCAACTCTGACCATTACAGCGATCAACTCTGACCGTTACAGTCATAAACTCTGACCATTACAGTGATCAACTCTGACCATTACAGTGATCAACTCTGACCATTACAGCGATCAGCTCCCACAATAGAGACTGTGTTTAGATGAAACAGAGCTCAGAGTCTACAATCTCACTCAGGTTATGTACTTCAGATTTGATATTAGTAGCTAAAGAACTGAGCCTGTCATGAAGCAGCTTGCTCTAAGAATTAGTACTGAGTATCAGTATTTCTGAGTACTTCTCAGAGTAAAACTCCCCTTTTCAGATGTAGTCAGTTTTTCAGTTGCACTTTCAATTACTACAAATGTACAGTGCACCCCCTGCAGTGCACCCCCACCACCACTTCAACACCTTTCAGCTACTAAAACAAGTTCTCTACAGAGAGCAAATCTAAATATGGCAAAATGTATACTGTCATGCACATTCTGCTGCATATGTCTACGTGAAAACTGAAATTTCCTTTATTTTTAAAAAAATTGGCTTAAGATTGAGAACATTCTAAAAATACAAAATTCCCAATTGGTTTTGGAGCATTTCTGTGTGGACTGCTGGACAAAACCTGTGTAGAAATGCTTGCATAGTTGAATTTTTTATGTTTTATTTCAGCCTGTGTGTTAAATTAACATACAAAATATAAAATTTTGCATTTTAATTTCTCAGAAAATACTGAAAAGCAATCTTTACACTTAAATATGTAACTGCATATATATCTCTTTATATGATAGTTTAAAAAGTGCTTCAGTGGTACATCCTAAAATACTAAATACTAACAAACAATACAAATACTTTCACTCTTTACCCTAAAAATGTGGTTAGAATGAACGATTCTGTCAATCAAAGTCATTTTTTAGGTTGAGTTTAAACTTTTGTTACCAAATAAAGTCTAATTTTTTGTTTGTATCACTGAAGCACTTTTCTTGATAGTGAGCATATTTCTTGATAGTGAACTTCAGGATGTTTGTGTTCACTTTAAAGATGATCAACCGATTTCCTTATTATAGTAAACTCAATATTTACTGTGTACATAGATATTTTATTAATGTTTATGTTGAGAGAACGTCTTGAAAACATTTGGCAAATAAGAATTCTGATTCCTAAAATAGTTTGTTTACAGAACAAGTGTCACATTGTGCTAATCTGTTCAACTTCAACTGGAAAATCAAGATCAGCACAACTAAAACGTAGCGCAAACGTTGAGCTGAAGTGTTTTTAGGTTTAAAAGTTGATTTGGTTCATCAGAACAAACGACTTGCTTCTGCACTCGTTCAGCTGAAGTCAGTAAAACTTTGAATAAAACTCAGTATCACACCAAATCACCAAACGTACTGAATAACCAGTTAGTTCTCAGTTGAAAGTAATGTTTTACAGAGCTGCTGCTGCCGCTGAATAAAACCAGAAATGCTGAAGGAGTGGGTGGGAGTTTGCTGGGCTGTAGCCCCCCGTGTGTGTGTGTGCTGTGGTATGTTTGTCCCGGTGAAAAGAGGGCTGTGCTCAGCCCAGCTCGGGCCCCTGTAATGCTGCAAACAGGACGGATTTGGGCTCCTCTTTTGTTGTCCCGCTTGCTGACATCACACAGTGCAGAGGGGCTGAAATCCCTCTTTCTCCAGCACCAGCACTTTTGAAACAAAACTGCCGTGGCACTGATGAGTATTGCCAACTTGCCAAAAATACCTCATTAATCATCACACGCGCTCACGCACGCTAAACAGCCCCGTTCACAGACCCATAAATCCTAACGACAGTCACAATCGCCGCGAACAAACAGTCACCAGCGCTGGGCCTTTCCGAAAGTGGAAGCTTCCTCAGCGCTCTGGACTGCAGGACCCGCGCGGCTAATGCTGCTCATGTTTACAGGAATAAATACAGAGCGGCTAATGTACTGCGTTCACAGTGCCTGAAAATATACAGCACGACAACCACGCAGCTCACACGAGTACATCCAATATATAAATCAAGCACATCCACTGCGTCCCTGCTATAGAATAACACTGCTTTTTATATATATATATATATATATATATCAAGTATCACCAAAATAGAAACTTTACAGGAGAGCTCAAAAACTTACTTTACTTTTAATGAAAGTCAATGGAACCAGAATAATTTCCAAGCTATTTTGGAGCATTTCTATTGGTCCATTCATCATGAAATTGTCACACAATGTACAAAGCTGCTGCTGCATACATATGATTCTGAAAACAAAAAATCTCTCTCTATATATATATATATATGTAATTTTCCCATATATATATATATATATATATATATATATATATATATATATATATATATATATATATATATGGGACACATATACAACATTAAAACATTCATTATTATTGCAGGTAAATTGACAAACGCTATATCAAAATTGTATTACTTGGATAATTAATAGCTAATCACCACCAGTTAGCATTCAATAAATATAATGTTAGAATATTTTATATGGTCAATAAGACAAAGTATTTAGGGTTATTAAGTGAGATACACATTTTAAAAAACACTGTGCTATAATTTATATATTAAAATATTATCATATTGCCCACCCATACAATACTGTATGTAGTGTAGTATTTTAGAGTTTTAGTACCGAGTATCAGTATTTCTGAGTATTTCTAAAAAGAGGAAATGTTCTTTAAAGCCTGGCTAAGCATTGGTAGGTGGAGTCTGGGTGGACTGATGGTGTAAATGTAAAGTAAACACTTTCTCTACCCAAAGGTTCTGTTTTATCAGTATCTGTAGATCTAAAATCAGCAGCTGGAACGTAAACAGAGAGACATTCTGTGATGTAGCAGGTTCTAGATTATCTAGAGCTTTATAGATGAGTACAGAGGTTTCTCTCTCACCATTACAGTGATCAACTCTGACCATTACAGTGATCAACTCTGACCATTACAGTGATCAACTCTGACCATTACAGTGATCAACTCTGACAACTACAGTGATCAACTCTGACCATTACAGTGATCAACTCTGACAACTACAGTGATCAACTCTGACAACTACAGTGATCAACTCTGACTATTACAGTGATCAACTCTGACCATTACAGTGATCAACTCTGACAACTACAGTGATCAACTCTGACAACTACAGTGATCAACTCTGACAACTACAGTGATCAACTCTGACTATTACAGTGATCAACTCTGACCATTACAGTGATCAACTCTGACAACTACAGTGATCAACTCTGACAACTACAGTGATCAACTCTGACTATTACAGTGATCAACTCTGACCATTACAGTGATCAACTCTGACCATTACAGTGATCAACTCTGACAACTACAGTGATCAACCCTGACTATTACAGTGATCAACTCTGACCATTACAGTGATCAACTCTGACCATTACAGTGATCAACCCTGACTATTACAGTGATCAACTCTGACCATTACAGTGATCAACTCTGACTATTACAGTGATCAACTCTGACCATTACAGTGATCAACTCTGACAACTACAGTGATCAACTCTGACTATTACAGTCATCAACTCTGACTATTACAGTCATCAACTCTGACCATTACAGTGATCAACTCTGACAACTACAGTGATAAACTCTGACCATTACAGTAATCAACTCTGACCATTACAGTGATCAACTCTGACCATTACAGTAATCAACTCTGACCATTACAGTGATCAACTCTGACCATTACAGTGATCAACTCTGACCATTAAAGTGATCAACTCTGACAACTACAGTGATAAACTCTGACCATTACAGTAATCAACTCTGACCATTACAGTGATCAACTCTGACCATTACAGTAATCAACTCTGACCATTATAGAGATCAACTCTGACCATTACAGTGATCAACTCTGACCACTACAGTCATCAACTCTGACCATTACAGTCATCAACTCTCTCTGAGATTAAAGAGTTTTGATAGTTTTGATAACATAACTACTTTGCTGACTGTGTTTATATGCAGAGTAAAATTAAGCTCAGAGTCTCAGATTACTCTCAGATTAGAGTTTTAGTACTGAGAGTTAGTATTTCTGAGTATTTCTGAAGGAGTAAATGTTCTTTAAAGCTTGGCTAATGATTTGTAGGTGGAGTCTGAATGGACTGATGGTGTAAACTGTAATGTAAACAATACTTCTGGCCAAAGCTACATGACTAACAGTGAACGAAAGCCAGTTAGACTAATCTTGCACAGTGCCAATCAGTGTTTACTAGCGTCCTAGCACTAGCGTTGTTGGTCAGGCTGTTCCTGTGAGTCTGTCCGTCCGTCTGGCCGGCTGAGGCAGTGCGACGTGCTGTTAGCCGCTAATGATTCGGGCCGTAGCCCTGGAGAAATATTTACACAGGAGCTCAGTCACTCTCACCTTTGCCCTGGAAACGTATTGACAGAGTCGGAGTCAGAGCGGAGAGCTCAGGCTGGGCTAATGGAGGATAAATGTACGGACGAGAGGTGACATTTAGCGCCGATGTAAACAAACCTACGCAGTCAACACGCCCGGCAAACACTCCCGCCAGCCGCACACCGGCGGACTAATAACAGCATGAAGCCGCGGGGCTGTGAGTTAGCAGCTAGCGCGCTCACGCTCACAGTTAGCCTGTGTTTTCAAACGTATCTCCAAATAGCCGAGCGGTGCGCGGTTAGCCGAGAGTGCCTGAGTGCCGCGCCGAGACGCGTTTCCAGTGTTTTTTCCTCTTCGGCTGATGTGACAGGAGAGGATGATACCAGCACTTAGCCGCCGAGCCCCGGACGCACTCCACCGCAATCAAACACAATCAGCGGCGCCGCGGCGCTCACACAGCAGCACTCTGTTACACGTCTGACAGGCCGAATCAGCCGGGTCAGGCCCGAAACCGCCGAGACCCGCCGGAACCATTTCAAATCACGGAGCAGATTTGCGGGGCCGCTAACCGCTTGGCCTTCACGAAGGTGAGCAGAAGTGAGACTGGACAGAGTTCTGCAGCTGGACCATGAAGCAGTTTAACCCCTTAAACTCTAAACTGCTCAGTTCACTCTTAAAGCATGTCAGTAATAAAGAGTGAATTATTCAGTAACTACTTAAATTATTCAGTAGCTACTTTGAATTATTCAGTATCTACTCAAATTATTCAGTATCTACTAAAATTATTCAGTATCTACTATCAATTATTCAGTAATTACTATGAAGTATTCAGTATCTACTCAAATTATTCAGTATCTACTAAAATTATTCAGTATCAACTATCAATTATTCAGTAATTACTATGAAGTATTCAGTATCTACTCAAATTATTCAGTATCTACTATCAATTATTCAGTAATTACTATGAAGTATTCAGTATCTACTCAAATTATTCAGTATCTACTATCAATTATTCAGTAATTACTATGAAGTATTCAGTATCTACTAAAATTATTCAGTATCTACTAAAATTATTCAGTATCTACTAACAATTATTTAGAATCTCCTAAAATATCAATATCTACTATGAATTATTCAGTGTCTATTAATTTCTTTTAGTATCTACTATAAATTATTCAGTAACTACTATGAAGTATTCAGTATCTACTCAAATTATTCAGTAGCTACTATAAATTATTCAGTGGCTACTAAAATTATTTAGTAGCTACTATGAATTATTCAGTATCTACTCAAATTATTCAGAATCTACTATCAATTATTCAGCAAATACTATGAAGTATTCAGTAACTACAATGAAGTATTCAGTATCTACTAAAATTATTCAGTATCTACAAATATTATTTAGCAGCTACTATGAATTATTCAGTATCTACTAAAATTATACGGTAACTATTATGAAGTATTTAGTATCAACTAAAATTATTCAGTAGCTACTATGAATTATTTAGTATCTACTATCAATTATTCAGTATCTATTAAAATGTTTCAATGTCTACTATAAATTATTCATTAACTACTTTGAAGTATTTAGTGTCTACTATGAATTGTTCAGTAGCTACTATGAATTATTCAGTATCTACTAAAGTGATTTAGTATCTACAATAAATTATTTATTATCTACTATAAATTATTTAGTAACTACTATGAATTATTCAGTATATACCATGAATTGGTCAGTAACAGACGGTAGGTTAATCTGGTTGTTTGGCAGTTTTGAAAGTGAAAAAGTGAAATTTCGGTTCTTAGAATTAAAAGAACTCACACTTTGTGTAGTTTTCGTTTTCTTGGTGAAATTCGACCTGAAGGACGTAACACCCTGAAGGACAGTGATTGAAGATACAGGCGTTAGAGCTTTTACTGAGTAGCTGGTACATCTGGCCAGTGTCAGGACATGTGATTGTTGTGATCAGTCCTGCATCAGACCCGTCCTGAGTATATGCTGGATATAACCAGCTCCACTACAACACTGAACAACTGCACAGATCATCTAAAGACAGACTCAGACCAAATATAGAGCCTATAAACAACAACCAGCATAACATAACTGTATAACCTGCATAGTATTAAAGGGCTAGTCATCCAGTTTCAGTAGTTTATTTTTGGTTGTACGGTGATGTTTCTTGCGACTGTTGTAAAATCCCAGCAGCTTCAGAGCCGAGTCTGAAAAGCAGCTCTGCTGGTGTGTTTTATCACCCACAGAACCAGTAAACCTCAGGACCCAGTAAACACTGCTGAAGTTTGAGCTCGCTGAACTGGTGACGCTGATTTTTGTTGAAGTGAAAATCAGAAGTTTAGTGTCGAGTGTGTTTTGTGTTGTATTTTTTAAAAATACAGTATTTTTTATGCATTAAACTTTTGCTGAAAACTTGAAAGTGAAGTGTGTTTGAATTGTTTTCACGCTCTGGAGTGAGTGTACTACGGAAGTGCACGTTTAGGTTTCTGCTGTTTCACTGTTAGTGATGAGGTCGTTCCACTCCAGAGCTCCGTGGTTTAGAAAGCCGTGTATTTTATTCCTGAGCTGCTTAATTCTCCAGAACTGCAGCTCCACTTCTGTTTCTGGCCATTCAGAACTTTAATAAGCTTTTAATGACCACTTCTAAAACACACCCCACCACTGAAGAGCTGCTCAGCTCCGGCCCCGCGTGCTTATCTTCCTCTCTCTCTCTCTCTATCTCTCTCTCTCACTCTCTGTTTCTCTCTCTCTGTTCCTCTCTCTCTCACTCTCTCTCTCTCTCTCTCTGTTTCTCTCTCTGTGTTCCTCTCTCTCTCACTCTCTCTCTCTCTCTCTCTCTCTCTCTCTCTCTCTCTCTCTCTGTTTCTCTCTCTCTGTTCCTCTCTCTCTCACTCTCTCTCTCTCTATCTCTCTCTCTCTCTCTCTCTCTCTCTCTCTCTCTCTCTCTGTTTCTCTCTCTCTGTTCCTCTCTCTCTCACTCTCTCTCTCTATCTCTCTCTCTCTCTCTCTCTCTCTCTGTTTCTCTCTCTCTGTTCCTCTCTCTCTCACTCTCTCTCTCTCTCTATCTCTCTCTCTCTCTCTCTCTCTCTCTCTCTCTGTTTCTCTCTCTCTGTTCCTCTCTCTCTCACTCTCTCTCTCTCTCTCTCTATCTCTCTCTCTCTCTCTGTTTCTCTCTCTGTGTTCCTCTCTCTCTCTCTCTCTCTCTCTCTATGTTCCCCTCTCTCTCTCTCTGTTCCTCTCTCTATCCCTCTACTTCTCTCTTTCTCACACTCCCTCTCTTTCCTCTCTCTCTCACCCACTTTCTCTCTCTCTCTCTTTCTCTTTCTCTTGTTGTCTCTCTCTCTCTCTCTCTCTCTCTCTCTCTTGTTTTCTCGCACTCTCTCTCCTCCTCCCTTTCTTTCTTTCTCTCTCATTCCTCTTTCTCCCCCCTCTTTCCTCTCTCTCTGTTTCTCTCTCTTACCTCCCTCTCCCCCTCTCTCTTTCTCTCTCTCTTTTTCCTCTCTTTTTCCCTTTTTTCTTCCTTTCTCTTTCCTCTCTCCCTCTCTCTACCTCTTTCTATCCCTCCCCCTCTTTCTTCTCTCTTTCTCTAGTTTTTTCTGTCTTACCTCTCTCTCATCCACTGTCTCTCTCTTTCTCTCTCTCCCTCTCTCTCTCTTTTCTCTCTCTCTTGCTCACTTTCTTTCTTTCTCTCTCTTTCTTTCTTTCGTTCTTACTCTCTTCCTCTCTCTCTCATTTCTCTCTCTCTCTCTCTTCTCTCTCTTTTCTCTCTCTCTCTCTCTCTCTCTCTCTTTCTCTCTTTCTCTTTCTCTCTCTCTGTTCCTCTCTCTCTCTCTCTCTCTCTCTCTCTCTCTCTCTCTCTCTCTCTCTCTCTCTCTGTCTCTCTCTCTCTCTCTCTCTCTCTCTCTCTCTCTCTCTCTCTGTCTCTCTGCTTGCAAATCTGTAAATCTGTCATGGGCAGCTAAATTGTCACCCAGGTTTGTCAACTCTGACTGAGCTCGACAGGGTCACGGGGTTACAATCGATTTCACAGGCCACCTGCAGAGCCTGGGCCGCAAACTGACTCCAAAAATTTATATCAGACTAAGAACTGCCTACCACCCAGGGCTCCCCCCCACACCCCCCCACACCCCAACCACCACCACCACCGAGAAAAAAGAGCGTCCCGGGCCCAGCAGAAGCTGGCCCAGGCGGAGGCTGGGGTTGGTGACCCTGCAAGCTGACCCCTTCAAACTTCAAGTGAATTGTTCTGGCAGTTTCCACGGTGACAGGGCACTCCAGGCTTATCCTTCTTACTCTGAAAAGGGTAGGAAAGCTCACCATAGGCAACCAGGCAATGATGCAAATGTTGCATCTCCTTTTCACTACAGACGAGTGACTGGACTGAAAAAAACGGGCTTCTCGGTTTATATGGGTTTTTTGAAGTTTTTCTGACCGTCGGAACAAAATCTCACATCGCAAGAAGAAGAAAATTCAAACTTTACAGGAGACGGAAAAACTTGGTCAACTTTGAATGGGAGTTAATGGAACCAGATTTTTTTCTGAGTACTTTTGGAGCATTTGTGTTGGTCCTTTTGGCCCAAAATTTTAAAACAGTGTAAACGGCTGCTGGTACTTTTATATTATGCCAAAAAATAAAAAAGGAAAAACAAGATGTCTTAACAGCTACACTATGCTGAATATAAATATTAAGAATATATTTAAACTATTAATAAAGTTAGAATAGACATTATACGCCTTCATATGTAGCTTGACTGTCCTAACTCACAAGCATGCTAAGATAATTTCATATTTGATCGTTACTTCAATTCATATCTTGGGAAAACTGTTAGAAACTTTTTTGGCGGTTTGAATCTGTTTGATCTCTCTTTACTGATAAACTCAATCACTCTTATTGATTAAACAAGTGATGTTGAACCTTAAGATGGCACAGAGATGGATGGAGATGATGTTGGAGTGAAAGTCAAATTGAAAAAACATGACAGTTAATCAATGAACCAGGGTCATTACTTTATAGCTTATATTCCAAATGAGTGTTTGAACTGAGTCTATCTGCTGTGATTATTTAGCACAGGGTTGTTTCAGCTGAATTCAGTAAGAGAAAATTTTTTAAGGCCAAGGACCCTCGTCATTTCTAACTTATGTTATGGTTCAGTGCTGGACCCTGTATAGTGGAGTAGCCTAGTAGCCTAATATCAGCAATTTGTCATCAGCAACTGAAAGATCGACACATTACAGATACAGTTCAGTATATTTCAATAATATTTATTGTTTTAAATGCTAAACTGAATTATTTATTTTAAATGTTTATGTTTTCTCACTTTAGTTAAAAACAAGGGCTATGGTAAAAATGCTTTTGAAAAAAAAGTACATCATAAAGTGCTCTTGTATTCCTCTCTCAGACTTTCTCTTGGTTGTGGTTGTCCAGCCAAGACTTTTCTTTTTTAGAGCTTGCCATCTGAACGAGCCTTCCACTCCAACTCGCTTTACTCTCCGACTGCGGCTTCTCGCTTCGGACCTCGCCTGTGTGTGCGCCGCACTCTCGAATCTGCTCAGATCTGATTGGCTGAGGAGGTGTTGGTGATCTTACAGTGCACGTGATTGGTCTGTAAGTTTACTGCGCCGCAAAGCCCGTATACCGTAAAGACACGTAAAGTGCCGCCGTTTAAAATAAACACTGACAACATTAAATTCTTCTCAGTAGATTATTGCTTTGGGTTCGCATTGGTGACCCCTGATTTAGCATATAGGCACATAACCATACAATCGTTACTATCCAGGCAAACACACAACATGCAACCTCATATAGCAGTATATAGCATAGCATAGCAGCATACAACATGCTCAGTGTATGTAGTGAATCTGCTTATGTAGCCTTATGTAGCATTACAGAGCATTACAGAGCATTACAGAGCATTACAGAGCATTACGTAGTATACAACATCCAGCAGTATTCCAGAGTATTGTAGCATTAAACAGTATTGCATTATAACTGCTTTATAACTATTTAAAAAGAGCACTTATTATTTTGCCGTATCGTCCAATGAAAAAAAACAGTACCTCCATTGTTTTGCGATCGCTTCCTGCTACAGTAGCTGTGCAGGGTTTTGTGCATGTTGTTCTCTTTTTTTGTAATTATTCTTTTTCCTCTCCTCCTATTCCCTTCCCTGATTCCAGGTGGAGCTGTCTCCAGACTTGGCTGCTGGGGGCCCCCAGAGAAGGTTAAAGGTGGAGTGATTCAGGAAGTGATTGGGGATGGGGTGCTCTGGAATGCTGACTCTCAAGCTTTGTGTGTGTGTTTGTTGGATTTTGAGGAATTGAGTAAACTGTGTGTGTAAACTAACTTTATTTATTTATTTATAAATACTAGTGTTCACTTTTTTAACTATGGCTGGTGCCATTTAGTTTGAAACACCTACCGTTTCTGGTTTTTGGTTTAGTCAGGCAGCTAGGCTGAATCCTTGTCCTTTATTTTTTGTTGTTTATTTGTTTTGTTAGGTAAAGTTAGTTGTTGGGTTTGGAGTTAGTGTTGGGTTTTGTTTGTGAAGTTGGCCTTGCTTACCTGAAGAAATAACTTTCTGTGGTGTGAAACTTGAGCATTACACTTAAATGAATGCCTGTGTAATTTCTGTGGTTTTATTATCTTAGTAGATCCACCTTCCTCCACCTCATCCCCCAGACTGACAAATTTCATGACGACTGGACCAATAGAAAAGCTTAATATTAAATATATTAATCTTTATATTATATTAACTTACATATAACCCTTTAAATGAACAGCAGGCATTAAGGTTATATAGCATTACATAGCATTGCAGCTACAGCAGTCTTGGGAACCGCTCCCTACTACAAAATAGCAGACGTTTAATTTAGCTGTTATTTAGCCATACACAGCAGGTTACATAGCATTTGATAGCATTACGCTACAGGAATTGCTAACTACTACACAACAACAGTCCTGGGCTGCGTTTCCCGATAACGATTGATCTTAGTGATTTACGAACAACTTTAAGAACGATATAACTTTAAGAACCCCAATTTTGCGAGTCATTAAAAAAGATTTAAAATCATATTTGTAAGCGTAATTGAATCACATAAATGACATCCAACCTCAACAAATATCATATCCAAGAGCTTGAATTATGTAAACAGTAAACTTCTAGAATAAACAGGGGTTTGTTTGTATCATGGTGTAGTGGGATGCAAACTTCCTGCCACTCTGAAGGTCCTGAGTTCAATACTGTGCATAAATTTATATTTTACTTTTTTAATTTGAAGGTTAGAATCATCGTAATCACGTAAATAAACAGCTTAAACTGCTTAAAGTACAATACATTATTTGTTGATGTACACATATAAATTACATACTTTTAATTAATTTTCTTCCCGTGTTACAGTCGTAGTAGTAAATTAATACATATATTATTTTCTAAAAAATATTACACATTGGCTTATTAAGCTTGTTCTCCCTTAACCAATCAAACTAAGTGATTGATTAAGTACACATATAAATTACCAATAGGAACGCTGACAAAGGTGAGTATGTAGGCACTTATGTTTCTAGCAGTCTCCTCCCATTTCTTGGGAATCAGCTGTACACAACATTGTGCAGCATTGCGTAGCCCAGCACTGGACCATACAGCAAATCAGAAACTGCTCCCTGTTCTGGAACCAGATGCAACCTTTACACTTCGTTATGTAGAATTAGATTAGGTCATGCTAGTTCCTGCAACTTCACATACTGAGTCATGAACATCCCGCACCGCCGCGTACTGGACCCAGAGCGAGCAGCGGTCAGGTTTCCTTGCCTGGCCTGCCTCCAGCTCCCTGCCCTCTGCTCATATACCATTCAGACTGGCCGGACGAGCGAAGGCCTACAAGCAGTGTTCACGCTTCAACCCTCTCTGACCTCACTGGACTCTTCAAACTCTCTGTTTCATCAAGGTTCCAGAGTCTACACTCTTCTTCAGATTGATGGAGGATGTGGTGTCTATGGTTCTATATAGCACCAAAAAGAGTTGTGCTACTGTTACGATGTTAAGCTTGTAACATTTTGGTTCCTTTTTTGGTGCTGTAGAAAACCATTTTTAAGCTAGTAGAACACAAAAAGATGATTCCTCGAGTGTTCTTTAGTAATGCCAATAGTTCTATATAGAACACTTTCTAGCGTACATGGTGCTGTGCATGGTGAAACGGTTCTTGAGACTGATGAAGAATGGATAAGGTTCTATATTGAACCATTCCACTAAGCAAAGAACCAAAGATTTTTTTGGGCGTCAGATTGAAGGAGAATGTGGTGTAATGGTTCTATATAGCACCAAAAAGGGTTCTGCTGTTGTTACAATGTCAAGTTTGCAACAACCACTCTTTTTGGTTCCTTTTTGGTGCTGTAGAGAACCATTGTCAAAGTTTTATAACACACAAAGATGGTTCTTTAGCAATCCAAATTGTTCTACACAGAAAATGCTTACATGGTGCTGTGCATGGTGAAACGGTTCTTAAGACTGAAGGTGAATGTATAAGGTTCTATATAGAACCATTCCATTAATCATAGAACCTTTGAAGAACAATATTTTTGTGTTTCAGACTGAAGGAGAATGTATTGTACATGGTTCTATATAGCACCAAAAAGGATTCTGCAATTGTTATGATGTCAAGCTTGCGACAACAACACTTATTGGTGCTGTAGAGAACCCTTTCCAAGGGTTTATAACACACAAAGGTGTGGTGAATGTATAAGGTTCTGTTTAGGACCATTCCATTAACCAAAGAACCTTTGAAGAATGATCTTTTTGTGTGTCAGACTGAAGAATAAGAAGAATGTGTTGTATATGGCACCAAAAAAGTTCTGCCATTGTATCATTATCGTAGAACCTTTAAAAATCCTATGTAGAACCTTTGTGCAACGCATTTCCGTCTATCTATAGAACAGTGTCACCATGCAAAGAATCACATAAGCATGCAAACTCTTCTATATGAAGCACACGAAGTCCTTTAAGAGTCTAGAACTTGAGAGTCTAGAACAGCGTGTGTGAGATAATGCAGGTTGCAGTGAAGATATTTGGGGACAGCAGCTCCTGAAAGCCCAACAGAAGGTCTGCAGGTTTGCCTTTCTCTGCTCTGCCCGCGCTAATGGCACTCAGTGTGCTGCGCTCGTGCTAATGGGGAGTGAATGACAGTGAAATCTCATCCTGAGAGTGGATGTCATTTCGCGGAGGGGACACAATGAGCGCTGATGTGGCCGATAGGGACATGGGGACCAGGGCATCCGATTAAAACGCTGCGCTTGTTCCCGCAGTTACTCGATCAGCGTGTGAACTCTTTATTTACTATCAGATACACTGACCGGGTGGCACCGAGCTGCGGCTCAGCGGCTCACCTGGAGCACGAGGCTGAATGCTATTAGCGTATTAATGCGCGCTATTAGCCCGCATGCCTATTAATGAAGTGGCGTCTTTCGCGGTTTTTACGATTAAAATGATTATAATCGTAACGACTACATTGCTGAATTACTGCGATTACATCTGCTGTGTACTTGATCGTTTGTTTGTGTGTTATTATTCAATTGGTGTGTTTATTAAAACGTGTGTTTGACATTTGTGTACACTTGTAAGATAAATGAAGTTAGTTACGATTAATATTCGTATAATAATCATCAGACTTTGCTGTAAAAATCTCTAAATATTCGCTTTGTTCGAGCTACCGCTTTCCACCTCTTCCAGGACCCTCCCGAGAGACTGATAGAGGGGGCTTTAGCATTACAGAAGAGTCTCCGCAGGAATGGACCCAACTGAAAGACTCCAGACTCGCTGACCACTCTCAGGGTTTAATTAATCTAAAGAGAAAGAAAGAGTCGCGCGAGAGGAGTTCTAATTTGCTGGAAAAAGTTCTGTACAGTCCGGTATAGCCTCGCTGTTTCTATACTGAGTAAGCAGTTAAATCGCAGATTAATGTTGGGATATATCATGCAGTGGTCTGCTGTTGCGATTATTCGCTAAATTTAAAAACCCTAACTTTATTTGTTGAGGCATTTTATGTTAAATCATCCACATTCTATTTATTGCACTCGATGTATGATTTACAGGCCATTTGTAAATATTGTGTCTCAACATGTCTCTTCTGTTTATAACGCTAATTATTCGCTACTTTAATTTTTTTATGAATTGTCATGTTTATATTCGCAATTAGTTCGTAGCCACTATACATATATTATTAAAATGGAAGTATTTTGTGCTGATCCGAGTTAAAGAAAAGATTTAGACTTACTGTTAAGTTTAGTAAAACATACTGGATTTAATCGTTGTGTCAATAACAAAATTGTTCGCGAATTCTGAGTTGTAGTCATAACAACAGCAATGATTTTAATTGTTTACGTGCCGTAATTTGTCGTATTTAATATGGTTAAAAAAAACAGTTTCAGTTTCACACCTAATAAACATGTAATAACAAAGTTAAAAAAATGAATGCGGCAAGGTTTATGCTGCTTAAGAAAATATTTTTAACAGTAGTAGTAGAAGTCAAAAAAGAATAAATAAACAAACTTTGTGCCACAAGAAAATAATATTTATGGGTTGGTGCGTAAGTAAAATCAGCATGCAAACATTTGAAAGCCCTTTCTTTCTTCTAAGCCTAATCGCCGAGCTTCGATTAGTCAAATAGAAAATTAGAAATAAAACAACTAAAAATAAATTACATCAAGACGTTAAACTGTGGCGGTAATTATTAACACTCAAGCTGCTGGGAGTGCGTCTGGAAGTACTTCATACATGATGGACTAATAGTTGTAATTATGAATCGCCATTATCTTTTTTTTTAAGTAGGTCATCCCATGTAACCCATACATCCCACAGAACGTCAGTAATGAGCATGGTGTATTCTGGAAGTGAAGGAATGAGGAGCACAATGGTGGGAGCTGCTGGAAGCCTGGAGTGTTTGGAAGCTGCTTAATGATGGCCAGAGCCGGAGCTTCCATTTGATATGCTGATGATCCGCCCCATGCTAGCACTGACACCCTCAATCACAACACTGATTCACTCTCCGCGAGAATTCCCAACGACAGCCACCGGCCACCTAACCGGTCAGCGCGCGGCTGCGCGGCTCTTTCTTTTCCTCGCTTTTGTTTGGTTGGAGATATAAAGTGAAGATACCATCCACACATATTATCCAGCCTCCTATTTAGTTTCACAACGCGGGAAAAGAACCGGCCACGCGGCTAAAAATAAAAAACCAAACAAACATGCAAATCAAATACATGTTATAAATATGCTCGAATACTGAGACATATAATCGAATTCAATTCGAATCGGGAAACTAATCAGAATTTGGCTTATGTTTTCAATCATAGTTTGATTTGTTTCTAAAAAAATTGACTGATGACGTAGGGCAGGTTGTGTTACTACATTTGTTGTAACACGAGTGTTCAACAATATTAATCGTGTTAGCAGCATCAGCCCGTTTGAACTTGTTCGCATTGATCACGATCAATATATATATATATATATATATATATATATATATATATATATATATATATATATATATATATATATATATATATATATATATATATATATTTACTTTGCACCAAATTTACAAATCTACACAAATTTACACAACAGTTTATTTTATAATTTTAAAAGAAGACCACTATAATCAAAAATAAGGGCTGCTCTGAATGTATCTGTGCTTGTTTAATTAAAAATTATACATTCCACATGAATGACATCTATTGAACTGATATAATCGTTGATTTTATTTATATGGAGCTGATTCACACGTTGAGCAATTGTGAAGTAGGACATGTTTTACGATTAATCTAATTAATCGTTAGCATTCCTCCAAATCTGGGGATTGTCTAAAATTCCCAGATTCCTCCAGTGAGTACACTGCTTTGATTGCACTAGATTGAAGCGCGCTTATTTTATTTATTTATTTAGTTAGTTAATTAGTTTTTCTCTCTTTTTGTGAAGAATTGCGTCGACTGTAACCGAAGCTCCGATTTGAAGTCAGTTCAAAGCAGCGCTGGTATTTTTCAGCCGTGTGTGTGAGTGTAAGTAAGTGTCCACAGCTCTGCTGGACTCTGAGCCCATATTGTCCCCAGCGTGACGCTTGAGGCCCCGCAGCCTGAGCTCCACCACCACCACCACCACCACCATCACTGCTTTCTCTCTCAACCTGTTGCTGCGCAGTAAGTGCTGGAGGAACAAAACGCTGGCTGGACCGTCAGCGCAGCCCAGATTGTTCGCTCCGCGCGGCCCACATGCTGCTCCGAGAGACACCAACTCGAAACTTCCACCAAACGCGCTTCCAGTTCAGCGCAGTTCAGCATTTTGCAGCACACAAAGCCCACCAGCGACCTCCACACCACCACGCGCTGTATGACGGAGAGCCACGCGCTGGGAAATAGGTGGAGAGGTGAAGATGATGAACCGGTCCAGTGGTGAAAATAGAGCTAAAGAAAAAAAAAAAAGTCGCAAGCCTCAGACCCCCCCCCACCCACCCACCCTTGTGCAAGACTGCACGTGGAGGTAAAAAAAAAAAAAGTAGAGGGGTGGTGGGGGGTGGTGGGGGGCTCGGCAGGCCAAAGCAGCCAAGCGTTCTGACCTTATTAAATAATAAAGAGATGCTGATTTACATTGTCGTCGAGCTTAAAAAGGGGGCCAATTATCCGCCCTTACGCCGCCATTAGCTCCAATTAATAAGCAAACAAAGTGTTTATGTTGAAGCTTTTTCTTCAGCGGAGCGCAGCACGCGGAGCTCCTTGGCTGCCGCGCGGACAAAAAAAACAACAACAACAACAACAAAAAAAAATACTAAAGTCGCGTAAAATAAACTCGGCGGTGATTACAGATGTTGAGTTTCGCGCAGGTCCCTGCACGAGCGCGGCGCTGTAGGGAAAGTGTTGGCACCTCTGACAGCTGGCTTTTCTGCTGCTGCTCTTTCAAAGAAAAGAAAAGAAACAGTGAGCACTTGGCAGGCGGCTCCGTGTATTCATTGCACTCACAATTAAGAAAATTGTGTCACGCATAAGTGAGTGAAATGGAAGAAAACGTCTCCGAGCCGCTGGAAGGTGCCACGTTCTGGCATCTCGTCACCCGTGTTGCACAACCTGCAGAGCTTATATAGCATAAACTGCAGGCGTGGCGGATTAATACTCCGCTCTGCGGGCATGACGACGCACCGAGTTCGCCTACAGACGCATTACTGGCCGCTGGGAGGTTTAGATTTGCGCTACTTATATCTGCGCGTCTCGCTGAAATAAGGAACAGAGAGAACAAGGCTTGACTCACTGAAGACGTGGATATGTCTGTAAAAATCATAATCTATTAAAAATAGTGATAGGAATAAGAATAAACACACACCGATCAAAGGAATTCAATTTTCAAAAATCGTAAGAATAAGAATTGACAACCGATCAAATAAGAATTTAGAGAAAGTGCTAGAAATAAGGATTTAGAGAAATTTAAAAAAGGATAGAAATATGAATTTAGGAAAAAGTGATGAGAATAAGAATTAAGAAGTCAGGAATAAAAAATAAAGTGATTAAATGAAATTTGAAAATTGTGAAATGCGATAGGAACAAGAATGAACTGTGTACAAATGATGTCATAAATTCTGTTGTGTCAACTTTTTAAAAAGTTTACTGCCTTTACTAAAGACCCCTTCGACCACCCCCAACCCCCCACCCACCCAACCCTCATATTTCCACAGGGTGTTGAAGGATATGAGTCTTGTTAAAAGCACTAATACAGTCTGTAGTTTGTTCAGATTACATACAGATTTTTTTCAGATTACATGTTTCTGAGTTTTCTGAGAGAACGCACTGATATACCTCACCACTCAGTGCAAAACTGAGCTGCTTAATATACAGAAATTAATAAATTTATAAATTACCATAACTATTTCAGACATGCTACATTTCATGCTTTCTCCCAATTTGTTACATTGACAGTAATTTCATATGTATATAAACTATATATATATATATATATATATATATATATATATATATATATATATATATATAACACTGTAGGCATGGCAGATGAATATAGTTTATAGGAATAAGAATGCACTGATTTATCCTACTTTCACATTTCTGACTGCTAAAACATTTTGTTTTGGGCTCCTCGGCCTTGCTTTTCACTAAAATAAAGGTTCCAAATTAGGTTCTTTTCCTTCTCTAAAGAACCTTTTTAATGGTTGGTTCTTGTTGTAGATTTTTGTTTTAGGTTTAAAGATTATTGAGAAGGCTCTAGCTTTTTTTTCTTAGAATCCACAAAACAACCAACCATGTATGCATACAAAGAACTTTTTAATCAATCAGTCTCAGATCTACACCACCGCTGCCTTTACTAAAGAACCCTAGAACCCTTGGAGAACCCCCACCCTTATTTTTAAAGTTTGTTGAAGGATGTGAGTCTTGTTAAAAGCACTAATAAGTGGTTTGCTGTAGTTTGGTCCGGTTACATACATATTTTCTTACATTACATGTTTATTTTCTGAGTGTATATAATTGAAGATATGCTGTACAGAGAACACACTGATATACATCAACCCTCAGTGCAAAACTGAGCTGCTTAATAAAGAGAAATTGATAAATTAATAAATGACCATAACTATTTCAGACATGCTACATTTCATGCATTTTCCCAATTCGTTAGATTAATTTACCATTTATTTCATATGAATATAAACTATATAATAAATATATATATAACACACTGTAGGCATGGCAGATGAATATAGTTTATAGGCATTAGAATGCACTGATTTATCCTACTTCTACATTTCTGACTGCTAGAACTTTTTGATTTGGGCTCCTCGGCCTTGCTTTTTACTAAAATAAAGGTTCCAAAATGGGTTCTTTTCATTTTAATGGGCGGTACCTAAACATAAGAATCACATATTTTTAGGTTTAAGGAATATTGAGAAGAATCCACAAAACAACTGATCATGTATGCATACAAAGAACTTTTTAATCATTTAATCAGTCTCAGTTCTACACCACCAATGCCTTTACTAAAGAACCCTAGAACCCTTGAAGTACCCACACCCTTGTTTGTGAGTCTTGTTAAAACACTAATACACTAATACAGTGGTTTACTGTAGTTTGGTCAGATTACATACAGATTTTCTCAGATTACATGTTTATTTTCTGAGTGTATATAATAGAAGATATGCTGTACAGAGAGCACACTGACATACGTCACCACTCCAACATGTGGATACTCAGAGAAAAAATTTAAATAAAGGAACCATAACTTTCACACAGGCCTCATTTAATACTTTCCCTAATTTGTTAAATCGGTAAATAAACAATAACTTTATATTTGTAGAAATTATATGAATATATACACACAATATAAATAACAGCAGTTACAATTCTGATTTCTTCTATAGCACAAAGTTCAGGTGTGGCTGATTACCGTAAGTAGTTCTCAGGCCTAAGAGCGGGATTTCTGACTGCTAGAACACTTGATTTAGGCTATTTAGCCAAGTTTTCTTAGTAAAACAAGGTTTCAAATGAGGTTCTTTGGCCATAAGGTCCACTTTTGGTTCACTACAGAACCTTTAACTGGATTCGCTTGAAGTCTAAAGTTTAAAGAACCGCTACAATTGTTTTCCTAGGAGCCACAAAACATTTAGAACCCGGTTCTAGTACCAAAAAGCATGCCAAGAACCGTTCTAACAATCATGGATCAACATATAATCACTGCGTTTACTGAAAAACCAGCTCTCTTTCGTACGGGCCATGTTTTTATTACATATTCCGTATCTGAATCTGTTCAATTCAGTAGTTCAGTCATTCTGCAGGGGGTGTGTTAACTGGTTAACGCTGGAGTTTGGTGACCAAACTCTCACCAGGTACTTTCCCAGCATCTCCAATTAATGGAATATTAATAAAACTCCAATTATTCATATTAAAGTTTATTCCTCCAGCCAGACGTCCAGGCCAGTCTTTATCCTCAGCTCTGGACTAACAGGACAGTGAACATCAAACAGGTGCATCAGCATCTCTGAGCGGTGGTTTATTCCGGTGGTCAGCGGATCAGAAATCCGCTCCGGCCTAAAGAGCAGGCAGCGCGGTGAGGCACGGAGACGATGCCATGCTGGCTGGCAGTGTGTGGTCCCAGCGAGGGGAGTATATGTGGGGTGGGGGGTTCCATTCCCCCTGTGCTTCCCTGCACCTGCACTGGATCAGCCATTCACCCACTCGCACACTGTTAAAACATACCACACTTTTCTCTTCAGCCCACTTTACAATGCTGCTGCCCCCCTACAGCCCACCCTAACCCCCATCCACAGCCCCGTCCACCCCCCCCGTCCACCCCCACACCCTTACTCATGGGCAGAGAGGGGGTGCCATGGGGAGAATACTCAGAAACTCCGGTCATTAGCCTACTTTCTCTAACTGGACCCCCTTCATTCCCTCACAACAGGCCCCCGTAACCATAAACACTAAAGACCAAGAACCAACACCCGGTTCTGTTTGTCCTTTTTTCTGTTCTTTCTCTTAATCTTCCTGAAATGAAGCAGTAAAATCAGAACACGATGCTCCTAACAGAAATTAACAATATAGCAACATTAATACTAATAATAATAATAATAATAATAATAATAATAATAATAATAATAATAATAACAACAAATTGGATGACCAAATGGTTCTTGGTGCCATAGAACCACTTCGGTTCCCTGAGAAACCAAGCTCGTAAATAAGTAGCGTGAGAAGCTACAAAGAACCTTCACACAATGTCAAGGTTCTCTACTAAAATAAGAGCTCTTTACTGTAGAGGTTCTTAAAAATGGTTCTCCACATTCACATGCCTCATTTAAAGAAGCCCCCCAATAAAAGGTTCTTGAAGGAAACAAATATGGCCTCAATCATCTATGGCACATGTATTATTAATTAGGAGTGTAATAATAATAATAATAATAATAATAATAATAATAATAAAATGTTCTTTGTCCCATGGAAGAAACATTACAATTCTCCAGGGAACCTTCAAAAGCTACAAAGAACCTTCACACAATGTCAAGGTTCTCTACTAAAATAAGAGCTCTTTACTGTAGAGGTTCTTAAAAATGGTTCTCCACATTCACATGCCTCATTTAAAGAAGCCCCCAGTAAAAGGTTCTTGAAGGAAACAAATATGGCCTCAATCATCTATGGCACATGTATTATTAATAAAGAGTGTAATAATAATAATAATAATAATAATAATAATAATAATAATAATAATAATAATAATAATAATAAAATGTTCTTTTTGCCATAGATGAACCATAATAATTCTCCAAGGAACCATGCTTGTAAACGAGAACCTTTTAAAGCTACAAAGAACCTTCACATAATGTAAACCTTCCCTACTGATTTAAGACCTAAGACATGTCCAGACTTACATGTCTATCAAAAGCATCCAGTGAAAGGTTCTAAATATGGTTCTCCTGTGCCTGCATGCAAAAAACCCAATCAGGCAATTTGAGTGTAATAATAATAATAATAATAATAATAATAATAATAATAATAATAATAATAATAATAATAATAATAGAAAGAGATAATAAAAGAGATGCCACAAAATGTCATAGAAGAACCATTTAAACTCACTAAGTAACCATGTGAGAACCTTCACATATACAACATAAAGGCTCTTCACAGAACAAAGCGTTCGCAAATCTTTAAAGAAACACCAGTGAAGGGTTCTTCAGGGAACCTAACATGGTTCTTATATGGCACCCTTATTATTTTCAAGAATATACAAATAATACTACTAATAATACTACTAATAACAACAACAACAACAACAACAACAACAATAATAATAATAATAATAATAATAATAATAATAATAATAATAATAATGCGTCTGCATGAAAAGCCAAATCAGCGGGAACTGATTGAACTAATCATCTCCTCCACGCGCTCAGATCTGCACCAACTGCAACATTTTTATGGTCACCGCAACTGTCGCGAGCCCACGGTTCTCGTGCAAAGTGACGTGTGACCGACAAACCCCGTGTCCAAATCTGAGTTATATTAAACATTTAAAACAGCAGCACGCGCTCCAGCCAAGAGGGAAGTGCAACCTATTGAAATTCACTGCCCTTATCAGATTCCTTAAAATCTCAATAGCGCGCGCTCTCCAATACAGACCGCCCTTTATTTCCCCAGCAACTATTTCTCATTAGCGACCACCGCAGTCCGCTCCTCAGCACCCCTCACTAACAGGACTCACTGGAGACACTAGAGCAGGTATTAAAGGGAAAGTCCGCGCGCTCACCACCTGTTGCTGCTGCTGCTGAGCCCACCAAACAGCCCCCCTCGGCTTACATACGGGCTCTTCCCGGCTCTAGTTCTGCTGAAGCACAAGAAAATAGCGTGATAATCATGATGATGACGGGATAATAGATGTGTAATAGATGCGTAATAACGTAAAATTATATTAGCGCGCTGTAGTAGTGGCTGTGTTGTTGGGGAATCTAGAGCGCGTGTTCAATTCGTACAAATTGCGGTCAATCAAAGCTACCGCAAAATTTTAATATCAATTTATAAACGGTCATATTTTACTTTTACTATTGAATTTCTAAAGAATTATTATTAGACTCGTGTCAGTGTTGGGGTTAAATCCCACCCACCCACCCACCCCCAGAATCAGCCCCCCCACCCCCCCAACAAAAAAACTCCCCTTATAATACACATAGTTAATTAATAAACAAACGCGCAACAAAGTTCCCTTCATTCCTTCACTGTGTGGAATCTATGGATCTATGGCTAATCCTCCCTCCACTTTATCAGCGCGCACCCAGGGCGCGCGCGCTCGCTCGCTCGCGGCCGTTTCCAGCGCTGCTGTTGAATAATGAATTGAACCAGTGCTCTCTGACCCTTAGAGAGTCCAGCAGGGACCCGTTTGTAGGAATAATACTCCGCAATGAGCCCTCGTCAAATATTCATTTAGCTGTTAATGTGAGCTGCTCTCCCCTGAGGGTCGCTTTGGGGGGGAAAAAGCAACAGGGCCGCAACTGCGCTGGCTGCGCGCGAACCCGTCCAGATTTCAAACCAGCAGCACCCAACTTAAATAAATAAATAAATAAATAAATAAATAAATAAATAAATAAACCTCCAACAACAGCAACAACAAAAAAACACTGTAAGAAATATAAACCTGTCCTCCACTCGCACGCTCAGCCGCAATCTTATCTCGGGCCTTTCACGCCAAAGCCTCGTCTGCGCATGACAGTCAACAGTGAAAGAATAAACACGCGTCAGATTTTTCCTGGGTTTTTTTTTTTTTTTTTTTGATCCGTCATTTTTTTTTTTGTGCAAGTAATAGTGCAAGTAATTTTGCGCGAGACTGATGACTAAGAAACCAATGTTTAGAAATAAAAACAGCTCTTGAAAAGTAAAAGGAAGAGTCGAGGAACCAAAGGAACCACCCAAACTTCAAACGGGTCGGAGAAGAATTGATGGAGGTGAATTTGCTCAGAAGTGAAACTTTTCACGAGCTATAAATATCTAGATCTTTAGAAGGTTCACAGCGTTACTCACAGCTCCGTGGTGATGCTTGATGGGGTATGTTTCTCCTGGCTTTCCCCGTTTTACAGCTTACAGGCACGTGCACTGTAAAAACATGAGATTAATTTTTTTGGGATTCAATCATTCTTTTTTTGTCAGATCAATCTCAACGAGGGTCATTTACTTTACAGTACTTTTAGAGCAGCGCTGTTGACAAACGTTGCTGTAAATATGGTCACGATTATGATCAACATACTTGGAATAAATTGATTAAATTGCTGATTTAAATACGATGAAGGACCGAATAGCACGATTGACCGCAATATTAGGAAATATTTATGAAATCATCGCCAATTTTATGGTTTAGCTTGACGCGTTTTTTAAAAGGCTGTAACATCCATACAATAATTTTTATGTCCATCACAGCATAATGTATATATATAAATATATATATATATATATGTACGTCGTTTATAGGCAAACCTGAAGAATTGAAAATGTTGGAAATGTCATGTTGGAAAATTGAGTTTAGCGATTTTTGGAAAGATTCCAAACATGTTAAATAAATAAACGACTACCTGGTTGTGGGTCTTCAGACTGTTTCGTGGTTTTGTCTGCCCCGTCAAAGCGAACAGAGGAGCCTGAATACACACATATAGAAAATAATAGAAAAAATATAGAAAACGTCGTTAAGGCTCAATCTAAAGCTCAACAGTCATTAATGTGTATGCAAAGCTTACAAACACACACACATACACATACACACATACACACGAACACACACACACATACACAGCTGCTTTGCTTATGAGAGCTTAAGAAGGATTTTCCAAATACTTACTGTCAGCGAGCCGCACTTTGCGCGTTAATTAGAAAAGTCCTAATTTTAGAGTTTTGTGTAGTGATTATGTATGTATATTCAATTCCTGGAGTGCAGATATTGGAGTTTGGTGTGCTGGATGACGGGAGAACAGAACGTACAGAAATGGAAAATAAAATCAAAAGCCAATACGATTTCAAATATCCAAATTTCAAAAATTTATTCATTTTCAAACTGCATATTGAAAAAAAAACTCAGCTGAAATTGTAACTGTTATGGTGCTATTAGTTCAAATATATGTACATGGGAGTGTTGGCATGTGTACAGGCCACATTTTTAAAAATACAACTACGCAAAAGAAAAGAAAAGGAAAATTAAGAAGGAAATTAAAAATATCACAGTAAATGTACATAAAATTTACAAACCATGAGAAAATAAAGAACACAAATTTCAGAGCTCTAACAGATGGAGGGCTGGAGACTAAACCAAAAAATAGAAGGTATATAAATTAACGTGCTTATGTTTTATCCTTTAGAACTAAATTGTTTTTTTTAAAAAATGTTGTTGTTGTTTTTTTTTCTTTTCTTTTTTTTTAGTACTATTTACCCTCAAAGAGAAACATGTATCAGTTTGGAGCCACAATTGTCCCATATGTGGTTTTGTTTTTGTTTTAGCTTTTATAAAAAAATGTAACTTCTTGTATAGTTTACAAACATTACAACTGATTGTTATGTCTTTGATAAATACTGTACAAAAAGGTCGATTGCAATAATAAAACATTTCTCCCCCCCACCCCACCCCACCACCCCCCCTCTCTCATTTCAACGCTGAAAACAAAAAGAAAATATGACCCCAAAAAAAGAAGAATTGAAAATTTGCGGTGCTCCTACCGTTTAGCGTCTTTCTTTAAAATAGAAAGCAAAAATAAAAGGGGGGATGGATGTGTTCTGTGTTCGTTCCTCGAGTCCTGTACAAGTTTTCCCTCACCAAAAAACAGAAAGAAAGAAAGAAAAGAAAAAGAAACGTTCTGTACAAAAATAATAATAATAATAATAATTATTATAATAATAATAATAGCGGTAGTAGTCCAGTCCCAGTGTTTTGCGCAAAGAAGGGTCCGTCTCTACATGTGCGTTAAGGGCAGCGTGCCGTTGATGGTCGTCCCGTGCACAGGTGCGCCCTGGTAGTGCTGGGACAGGTGCAGTCTGCTTTGGCCCGTTTGCTCCTGCACCTCCGCCCCGGGCAGGTACATGCTGATCATGTCCCTCAGGTCGCCCGTCTGGCACGGCTGCGCGGCCGCCGCGGCGCGCGAGTGCGAGCTGGAGGTGACCACGGCCGGGGGGCTCGCGCTGGACTCGGACTTCACCCCGGAGCTCATGGAGCCGTGCAGGGTCATGGGGGGTCCGCTCTGCTGCTGCGAGTACGCCATGCTGCTGTACGTGGGCGAGCCGTTCATGTACGTCTGCGCGCTCGTCATGGAGCCGTACTGGAGCGCGCTCATGTCGTACCGGTGCACGGGCGCCGTGGCCGTGGTCTGCATGGGCGCGTTGAGGCCGGCGTGCTGCGCGTAGCCCAGCTGGTCCTGCATCATGCCGTAGCCGCCGTTGCTCCAGCCGTTCATGTGCGCGTAGCCGTCCATCCTCTGGTTCATGCCGGCTCCGACGCCGGAGCCCACGCCGACCCCAACGCCGACGCCGACGCCCACCCCGACGCCGACGCCGCCGCCGCCGGGCGCCAGGAGCCCGCCGGGCAGCGCGTACTTGTCCTTCTTCATCAGCGTCTTGGTTTTCCTGCGCGGCCGGTACTTGTAATCCGGGTGCTCCTTCATGTGCAGGGCGCGCAGCCGCTTGGCCTCGTCGATGAAGGGTCTCTTCTCGGACTCGGACAGCAGCTTCCACTCGGCCCCCAGCCTCTTGCTGATCTCCGAGTTGTGCATTTTGGGGTTCTCCTGGGCCATCTTCCTGCGCTGGCCCCGGGACCACACCATGAAGGCGTTCATGGGTCTCTTGACCCTCTCCGGGCTGCTCTTCTGGTTGTTGCCCCCGGGGTTGTTGCCGTTCCCCGTGGCCCCGGCGTTCGGCTGAGGGGCCGGGGGCTTCAGCTCGGTCTCCATCATGCTATACATTGGCGCGGCGGCGTGTGGGAAGCCTTCCCTCGACCGAGAAGAAGAGAAAGTAGCAACAGAAGCAAAAAAGAAAAAGAAAAAGAGGAAAACAAAAACAAAAACACAAACCAAAAAAAAAAAAAAAACAACAAACCCAAAGTCCAAGCGCTCGTGCTGCTGCTGCTGCTACTGCTACCACTGCTGCTGCTGGAGTCCCCCCTTGTTCAGCCCGCGTGCGCCGGGGTGAGTTTATGTGCGCTTTCCCCGTCCTCCTCTTTCCCCCGCGCGCCTGTCCTGTTTTGCCCACAAACTTCTCAAGTCTTCAAAAGAGAATCGACAAAAATTGAGGCTTTTTTTGCCCCCTTTTCCACGCAGGAGCCTTGACAACTCCAGATACTTTTGGTACAAGTTAATAGACAACCGTTCACGTGGAAGGACTGTCAGCCAATATAAATGGTTTCGCACCTGACCAATGGCAGCGCGGGGTTGGGTGGCTTAGTTAGCATAAGGGGGCGGGGCCTTGGGAGGCTGGAGTGGCTTTCCCAGCAGAGTTTGTAGAGAAATCACACGCACACCGCTCAGAATACATTCGACCAGTCCAACATCTGTAGAGCTGGAGTGAGGTCAGTGCTTTGGTCAGTCCGGCGGGGCCTGATATGCTCACCGAGCCCGACTCCGGTCCGCATCGCTGGCAAGAGCAGCAACAAGTTGGCCGGTGTGAATGAAAGAGTTGTTCTTTTGCGCGTTACCACTGCCCCTAAAGCCCACCCGGCCACTACAGGACACAACACAAGCAGAGACTAAAAATAAAAATAAAATAAAATAAAATATAAGATCAGCACAAGAGCACTGACCCTACTGACCAAACAGCCCTGTGGTCAGAATCCCAGCAAAGCATGAGCTAAAAGTGAGAAAGTTATAATAATAACAAGAGTAAAAACGCTCTGAAGCTTTAGAAGAGGCTCGCGAGTCTCTTACCCCCCACAAAAAACAAGAGAACATCACCCCAATCTCACTTTTTATCACTCTTGCTATTTCTGAGTGTCAGGCCGAGCTATAAATAAACTATTCACGGGCTAGAACTCTTTATGGAGGGAAGCGGAGCTGTTCTGGCCTACAAACAAGGCTTATTGTCGAGACAAACACGTGCAATCAGATCACTTTTAATTCACAAAACGCACGAGCTGATGAGGCGCGCACTGTGTTTCAACAGCGCCCTCTTCCGGCCGGACTGACTAGAAGCGCCAGAGCTCCACTGCGAGAAGTTCAGCGCGAGCGGGTTAGAGTTCATACCAGTAAGCAGGGAACTAAACTGAGCTACAGGGTCGGAATAAAAATAAAAAAGTTTGTCGCAAAAGTTTGGGAATTGGACTAAGAGGTGGGGATTTGGATTACATGAACAGCTGGAGTTCAGAGTCATTTAAAAAAGTTGAGATCTGGAGCAAAAAGTTGAGGTAAAGGTTTAGATTTGACCTCAAAGGTTACAGTCAGGACTAAAAATGTTAGGATTTAAACTAAAATGTTACAATTTGGGATGGAAATGTTGCAGTGCATACCAGAAGATTGGCATTAAGGTTAAAAGTTTGGGATTTGGACTTAGAGGTGGGGATTTTGAGTAAATGGGATATGAACTGAACAGCTAGAGTTGAGAGGCATAATAAAAATGATGAATGTTAGGATTCTAACTAAATAGTTACAATAAGGACTAACAGTATTTGGGATTTGAACTAAATATTACAATTTGGGATAGAAATGTTGTAGTACATACCGAAGAGTTTGGGATTTGGACTAGGAGGTGGGGATTTTGATTAAATGGGA
Source organism: Megaleporinus macrocephalus (assembly GCA_021613375.1). Classification (NCBI taxonomy): domain Eukaryota; kingdom Metazoa; phylum Chordata; class Actinopteri; order Characiformes; family Anostomidae; genus Megaleporinus; species Megaleporinus macrocephalus. The sequence goes on along the minus strand of CM038721.1, from coordinate 41,405,391 downwards.
TCTGAACTGAACAGCTGGAGTTCAGAGTTATTTAAAAAAGTTAAGATCTGGACCACAAAAGTTGAAATATATGTTCAGATTTGAACTCAATTGCTACAGTAAGGACTAAAAATCGACTAAAATATTGGGATTTGGGCTTTTATTCACAGTAGGGACTAAGATGCTAGAATATGTTGATAATATAGATCAAAGGTTACAGTAGGGACTTACAGTATTTAGGATTTTAACTAAATATTACAATTTGGGATGAAGGTTTGAACTACAGACCAAAAGATTGGCTAAAATGTTAGGATTTGGGATAAAATGCTGTAGCAGGGTCTAAAATGATTAGAATAAAAATATATATATTTGTTGCAATGTGGGTTGAAATGTTGTGGACCAAAATATTGGGATTTGGACTAAAATATTGGGATTTGGACTAAAATATTGGGATTTGTACTAAAATATTGGGATTTGGGCTAAAATATTGGGATTTGGGCTAAGATATCACTAAGTAAGGACTGAAAGTATTAGGATTTAAACTAAAATATTACAATTTGGGATGAAGGGCTGAGGTACAGCCCAAAAGATTTGCTATGATGTTGTGATTTGGGCTAAAATGTTAGAGCATTGACTAAAAATGTTTGAATTGGAACTAAAACATTGCAATTAGTGTTGCAATAGAAACTAAAATATCAGAATTTGAAGAGAAATGTTATAAAATAGATTAAAAATGTTGGGAATCTAACTGAAATGTTACTGAATGGGCTGTTAGGCTTGTAGTGAAATGTGATTTAGACTAAATGGCTTTGTTTAAAGTTTGTTTAAAGTAAAGTAAAAAATGATACAATTCAGGCTGAAATGCTGTAGTTTGGATTTCAAATCCTGGGATTCAGACTAAAAGGTTGCAGATATTGATTAAAATGCGATTTTAGTCCAATCTAGCGGTTGGGACAAACACATTGGGACTAAAATTGTAAAGTTTAAACTAAAGTTTTGAAGTTATCTGAGTTAAAAGTACTGTAATGAAAACAAAGTATGTGGAGAAGGAATGTGTCTGAAATATATCAGTCAAATACAAAGAAACAACAAATAAATAGACATGAAAAGTTTTTTTAACAAACAAATAAAAAAATAAATAAAAATGAGATCAGTTTGTGATTTTAGTGGAGTTAATTTTAATACTAAATGAATTAACTATACTCAAAGTAATACAATATCCAGCCTATACTGGAGTGTGATTAGAGTAAATGATGAAGTGGGCAGCACTGCGGTGAGTTTCTCTAGGCAAGGCTTGGACGCCCTCTCTCTCTCTCTCTCTCTCTCTCTCTCTCTCTCTCTCTATTTCTCCCTCTCTCTGTGCATTCAGGCCCTAATCTGCTTATGGAAATGTGCCGAACAGCAGGGAATCACCATCATCTCACTGTGTGTGTGTCCTCCTCGGCCACACTTTTCCTAATTGACACACTATAGTGCACACTGGCACGACACTTTTTATCGATAACAGCAGCACAAGAGCTCTTTCATGGAAAACAAGTGCAGGCTTAGTTAGCAGAAAACAGGCTGCGGGCGTAAAAGAGAGACAGTGAAGGAACGCCATTCTTCATTTCCAAACAGGCTTAAACACGGACACACCAGCGTCAACAATAACTCTCCACCGTAAACAGATAAACACCTGAAATTCACCAGCATCGCTTACAAAAGCTCCCAAATTCAGACTCAGAGGGTTCTCTGGGTTTCATCTGCAGCTGCTAACCAGCAGGTAAGGTTGTGTCTACATGTGTGCACATATCGTCCACTAGGGGGCGCAGGTGAACAGCAGCATGTGCAGAGACTCCTGTTTAAAAAGCCTATTATTTATTTTTTCACACAGTAAACTGTTATAAACACAGCACAAAGGGGTACGCTGCAAAAAACACACACACATATATATATACATATATATATATCTATATATTTATATTCATATGTATTTATTTTTATATATTTAGGCATTTGTTTGAATGCATTGTGCATATGAGCCTAATTTAATTTACTCAAGTGCCAAGAATGATTGAAATTAGACTAGAAGGACAGCTTTGATGGCATTAGCAAATAAATACAACTCCAGAAAGAGACGTCCGCGTGAAAGACTCAGCAGAGCCGGTTGAGGTTTCTGTTTGAATGCAGACAAACTAATGCAGTCCAGCATCTGAGCAGAGCAAACAGTCCAGCTTAATTACAGATAATGCTGCACAAACATTTAATGCACACTCACCTCCACTTTCGTGCTCCTCCGTCCCCGTCACCGACCAATGTCCACATCCCTGGGGTGCCCAAAAAAAAAAAAAAAAAATCCCTCCTCAGGTGCACCAGCCACAGCTTCAGGTCACCTCAAACGCAAGCAGTCCACGCGCCTCACCGTCCAGATCCACCTCAGGAACCTCGCTCTCCATGCCCGCCTCGCGCTCCCAGCACTCCTCTCCGCTCCTCTTCGCTCGGCGGCCCTGCGAACAAGAAAAAGCGGTTTTATGGCTCCACACAGGGCTGATTTGAAAAGAGGAAGAATGCATCAAGAACAACAAAAGTCAAATTATACCACCACCCCCAGCAGCAAACATAATGAGAAGGAGAAAGCTTTGTATTTTTTCTTTTTTTATATATTTTTTTTCCCTCTTTCACCGGGTATTCAGAGATAATTTGAAGCCATTGTTTCTTCCACAGATGGTTCTTTTTTTTTAATACAATAACGCTGCTCTTTGTGTGCACTACCCACAATAAAAATCTAAAGCCTTCTCCTGAATAACCCATTTTGTTCTCTCTTGTAAAGGGCCAACAAAAGCGGCCGGGAGCTAATGGGCTCGCTTTATTCAAAGCCAAAGAATGGCTATTTGATAAAGATTTTTTCTTTCCCCAACGCATTGCCATGTCAAATCAAGCCGCCGTACAGTTAGATTCACCGTACGACAGCAAACGTAATAAACATAACACGACTATTATTATAATAATCTTTATTACTACTATTGCTGGTGCAGAAATTCTGAGGCTTGCTCTCTCAGCTATTGGTTTATACTGTAATATGAAAATGTACTAACATGACACACAAAACACATACAGTCTGCATGCTTTTCTGCAAAATCAGCATTTATCACATACGTTCTAGCTAACGAGGCTGGACGCTTACAGTTCAGGGCTATAATGTTCTGGTCTATATGTGCAGAAAAAATATTTTTAGATATAAACTCCACAAATGCAATAAAATACTATGTCATGTTGTAAAAACTGAAATTGCTAAAATTATTTAATAATTAAAGAAATTGTATATATACCATAAATGTCATCAATGGTATTATATACAGCTGTAAATGCTATAAGTTTAAAAAAATTTTTGATATAAACTCCACAAATACTATAAAAACTACTACATCATGTTGTAATATTCAGCTGTAAATGCTATAAGATGGAATAATATTCAGATATAAACTCTACAAATACTACAAAAATACTATAACATTGTGTTATAAATACATATCGTTCTAAAACTATATAAATCTAAATTTAAAAGTACTATATTCTATAAAATTCTGCTTTAAAATACCATAATATTCTATTCAAAATGCTGTATATGCTGCAAAATGTTATAATCTTCTGATATAAACTCTACAAATACTATACAATGCTGCAAAATTCTATATACACAACATAAATGGTATAAAATAGTATAATATTCTGTTTTAAATGCTGCAAATACTAAAATATGGAATAATATTCTGATTTAAACTTCACAAATACCAAATAACTACTATGATGTTCCATTATTAACTACATGCATGCTATAAAATTATGTATATATTGAATAACGTTCTGATGCTATTGCTAAAGACTTTACTATATTCTGTAATAAATGCTATAAAATTGCTATAGCAACCTGTTATTAGTGCATTACATTTTTTTAACACTACAAAATTGTTATTATATAATATGCTAAATTCTGTAAATCATATAAAAGTCAATAATTCTCTTATATAAATTCCACAAATAATAATAACAATAAAAGATTTTTATAAACAACATAGAAATGATGTTATAAACAATATATATGCTCTACAAATGTATAATGTTTCATCATTAATGCATTAAATGTTAAACAGTATAATATTTTCTGTTATAAATGCTATAAAATGCTATAATATTCCAGAACATTCAAGGATAAAATATTCTGAGCACACGTACACACAGAACCAGCACTGTGGATGGTTTATTTGTTTATTTGTGTTTATATTATTGTTTGTATTGTTTGGGGCAGGTAAACAGCTTTACATCTCATGTTCTCTTTGCACTGTATCATATACATGATATGCATCTTTCAGAGCATGCGTGGTTAAATGTGCAGTTATGCAACTGAAGCAGCCAATCAAACGACACAATCTGCAGCAGATACCTCGTCTATTTAAAGGGGAATTCCACCAAACTACCTACCTGGAGAATTTTACCAAGTCAGAACTGTTCACAGTGGTGGTGAATGGAACCAGACGTCCACATGAAATGATTATGAATGTGCTTTTTGATAGTTATGGCGGAGGGATACATGCAGGGCGTTAAAAAGTCCCCAAAGAAAATGTGTTATTTTCACGTTATCTAGTTTTTACCATCATCCATATAAACTCAGAGGACACGTGTATATACAATGTGTATATGTGTGTTGTAGACATGGTGACCCCTGGTTCCCATGTCTACCACTGCAAACACCCTCTGACCCACTCTCAGTCACTCTATTTACATCCCAAACAGTAAGCTATGCAGATATTTTGGTGGAATTCCCCTTTAATGAGTGCTGGAGCTTTAAAGAGAGGGTGGTGAGGACCAGCGCCCAGCCTGGAAATATTTCCACACGCAGCCAGACGGGAGGACTTTATCGTTTGTGACAGCGAGCGGCGGGAGGAGGGAAGACAAAAGGTCCCAGCGGGGAAAGTTGTTAGTGTGTGTTTGTGTACCTATCTGTAAGAATTACGGGTTTCCTCCACCTTCCCGACGCTCCACACTGACAGTAATCCACTGCAGCCACCGCCAGGGCCTTTTGTCTTCCCTGCGAGCGCACGGTTCACTCTTAATCTGCTACAAAAGCCAAGAAATAATGACTTCAATCAAAATACTGCACTGCCTAATTAGCTCAGAGAGATGCACCCCCCCCCAAAAGAAACAGGAGAGAGAACCTCGACCAGATCACATCTAATAACAAGCAAATCAATAATCTGCTGATGGGATTATCAGGAAAAAAAAGAAGATGTTTCAAAACACTTTCAAACCCTGCTATTCCTGGAGGAGCGTAAGGAACAGTGTCCGGGCTTTGAGTATTATTGTCAAGAGGATTAGCAGATCTGCTGTTAGTAATATGCTTAATTTAATCTCTGAGCTCAAATCAAAGTCCAGCGGCATAAAAAATACCATTGAAGTTTCCACGGACGCTTAATTAAACTCGCCGAGCGACAGAAAGAACAACAACAACAACGAAACCAGACGAACTGACGGAAACAACAACAAGTTTCGGGAGCGTCCGTCAGGCTGGACGTTCTCAATCACGGAATGCTAATGCTTCCTTCAGAGGGAGCTGCTGTCTGAATGACTGGCCGTTTAATTTCCATATGCATGAGTGTTCTCAGTGCTTGTGTCTTGTAGACCCCCCCTCCATCAACCCCCCCAACACACACACACACAACACCCCCCAGAGTTTTTCCCCTATGGGCTGCACTGAATCTGTAATCAAGAGGAGAACCACACTCGACGGGGACGTCTTTAAAAGGAGGGAATTGGAAAAGACTGCAGGTCCTGGATCAGTAAACAGCCCCCAACACCAAGACCCCTGCTATCAAATATACTGATAACGCTGACGAGCTGCAGGTACAGAGACAACTAATCTACAGGCCAGAGTCAAGAAACATACTTTAATACACAGTGTTATAAAAGGTAACCAGACAGAAAGCACATTCTTATAAAGGAGACTAGATATTTATTATTTTTTTAATTTTTTAATTTATTTATTTTAAAATTAAGTACAAACACCAACACTGTATGAGCTTAACATCATGGATTTAAACCTGATGATCTATTAAATCTGAGGCTAATACCTTCAGTGAAAGTGAAAAACAATATCTTGATATTCCAATATGCAAGAAATATCAGCCAGCTCTAAACCACAGCACAAAACAATACTTTTAAAAATAAAACCTGCTTTTAACACAGTATTCTATGTTATCTCATGTAGTGTGACAGCAAGCACAATCTCAGAAAGCAAACCATATCTATATGGTTAGGTACGATAAGTAGTACTATATATGTGCATTTATGTACTATATATCTGTGTAGTTATGAAGCATTAAAAAATAAATAAAATAAATACAATTAAATGTACTATTATACATTATTATCATCAGTACAACTAAAAATCAATATTACTGTGAATGAATATAGATGATATTTCACCCATCACTAAATGACTAAATGCTTTTAAGTCTAAAATAACAAAAGATAATCTTACAAAGTAGTGTAAATGGTGACCAGACAGAAGGCGCAATCTCAAAAAGCAACCTTGATTATAAGCTTATAAACTATATATCCATACATTTATGAAGCATGAAAAATAAAAATAAAATAAACCACTCAACAGGGACATCACTACTATACATACTATACTATACAAGTAATAATGCTGATGGATTAGTTTTATATACAATATTAGACTAGAAATACCAGTAAAAATCAATATCAGTATAACAATCAATATATATATTTCCCTTAGCACTAAACAACAGAGTAAAAAAACCTTAAATATAATAAAAGATAATCTTACACAACAGTGTAAATGGTAACCAGACAGACAGCACAGTCTCAGAGAGGAGACATCCTACTTACTGATACTTTATGGGCCTAAATATTAGATTTAATGCTCAATATCTGAAAAGTATAGTATATTTTATATAGCATAGTAGAGTATAGTATAGTATAGTATATAGTATATTGATAAAGCTGAAAAGCAACAGGAGGTGATTTCTCAGAAATAAAGTGTACATAAATAAACTTTAACTATATTTGAAATAAGAGGAATCTTACACAGTCTTATAAATGGTAACCAGACGGAGGCACATTCCCAACAGGCAACACGCTCCCAGCTAGCAAACCTGAAATTCAGTTTTAAAGATTTTAAGCTTTTTTTTGTTCTAAAACTCTGAATATTAATAATAAAGTGCACAAAAAAACATAATGACCTAAAAACAACCCCCCCCAACAGGGACCCCATATATATCTATCTATAAAAGTAAATCCTTTTAAACAAGCAAATTATGTTTCTAGCACTCGTTTCTGAAGGTAAACTGAGCTGTGATTATATGGTCTAAGCAGCTCGTTGTAATACTTGGGGAACAACATACAATGTGCAAAAGTCAGAGACCACCTTCCACGTACACATCCAGTCCCACCTGAGAAACTGGGACTCCTAACAACCACCTGGAAGACCTGCTAGAGCCACCAACACTGTCCTCACAGCAGATAAACAGCACTGCTAGCAAGCTACACCTTCAGATCTGAGAACATCCACAGCTGTTTCTGTCCATCTGTCCACTGTGAGGACACATCAACACTGTGGGTCTGAAAGGATGTGTAAATGTCCAAGAAGCTCCTCCCTGAGAAAAGAAGGAGATACAGACACACCAAACAAAAAAGCTGCTGCTGTTCTCAGAACAATAGATTGACCACCCCAGAACCTCAACACCACCAAATGGACTAACCACCCCAGAGTCCAGAACCTCAACATCACTAAATGGACTGACCACCCCAGAGTCCAGAACCTCAACATCATTGAATGGACTGACCACCACAGAGTCTAGAACCTCAACATAACTGAATGAACTGATCACCCCAGAGTCCAGAACCTCAACACCACTGTACAGACTGACCACCCCATAGTCCAGAACCTCAACACCACCAAATGGACTAACTACCCCAGAGTCCAGAACCTCAACATCACTAAATGGACTGACCACCCCAGAGTGGAGAACCTCAACAACGCTGAATGGACTGACCACCCCAGAGTCCTGAACCTCAACATCACTGAATGGACTGATCAACCCCAGAGTCCAGAACCTCAACATCACTGAATGGACTGACCACCCCAGAGTCTAGAACCTCAACATCACTGAAATGACTGACCACCCCCAGAATCCAAAACCTCCACACTACTGAATGAACTGACCACCCCAGAGTCCACAACCTCAACACCACTGAATGGACTGACCACCACAGTGTCCAGAACCTTAAAACAACCCTGAATGGACTGACCACCCCAGAGTCCAGAACCTCAACAACACTGAATGGACTAACCACCCCAGAGTCCAGAACCTCAACACCACTGAATGGACTGACCACCCCAGAGTCTAGAACCTCAACACCACTGAATGGACTGACCACCCCAGAGTCCAAAACCCCAACACCACTGAATGTGTTTGGGGTTATACCAACTTGTAAGACTAAACTTTGAAGGTAATAAAGCTGTAATAAAGTATTAATAAAGTTGTAATAAAGTTGTAATAAAGTATTAATAAAGTATTAATAAAGTTGTAATAAAGCTGTAATAAAGTATTAATAAAGGTAATGAGTGAACAGTGAACTCCTTACAGGACTGCTCTCGGTATCTGTGAGATGACGCTGTGCATCACTAATAATTAATAAAGATATTAATAAAAATAAATACTGAAGATAAACTTCCTCTGAAATGACCGCATCTGGCCGTCGGCTCTAACAGCCGGTCGGACAAAACATCCTGAAAAATGTCCAGAATGCTGAAAAGGAGACGGAGCTGGAGAACCCGTCACAGCTCAGTGTTTAAGGTTCCTTCAAGGCCGAATTCAGATCAGAAAGATAATCGCCCTGCTGCACTGCCCGCTCACGTGTCCAGAGACGCGTCTCAGTCAGTTACTGTTTACCTGTTCATTACCTTACTCTCACTCATTACTCACTATTTCATTCATTAGTGTCGTTAGCTCGCTGGTTAATTAGTCATTGATTAGTTATTAGTTATGTTGTTATTTATTTATTTGAATATTTGTTTGTGAACTTGCCAATAAATATACTCAAAAACACGTCTAATATACATTAATCTAATATACATTATTTATATGTTAAGATATTCATTATCTTAATAATTTATTTAGTGAATGTATTTGCTTGCTTGTTATTTCATTACTTACTAATTTACCCACAAAAGAAATACAATATTTAAATATCTGTTTATTATTTTATTTACTTGCAAGTTTACCTACAAAATGTTTATTTATTCATTTATTTATAAATAACATGTTGAACATGTGTTATTTTATTTACCTACTTACTAGTTTACTCACAGAATGATTTATTAATTAATTTGTTTATGGATGTATTTGTTTACTTATTTATACAAGATATATATACACAACACAAATAACCATGTACTATTTTTATTTAGTTATGTACTAATATACTTATGCATTTATTTACTTATGTACTATATTTATTTACCTACTTACTATGTGACTTATACAAAGATGTATTTATTTATTTATTTGCTTACTTGTTTACACAAATGTATATACATTATACAGTTGACTTTATTTATATGAGTTTGTTAATTTTCATTCGTACATAATGATACACATGATGCAGTATATGATATATGGTATATACTTTTTAAAGCTTTATTTGTTTGTTTGTTTATTAAATGCTGTTTTGTAGGACGCGCTGTATCTTCCCGCCGGTCTGAGCGCCTGTGTTTCCGAGTTGGCAGCTGTGGACGCCAAGGTCTCCTGGCTAATGAATCGGAGCGCATGCGACTGTAAGCTTTGTTCACGACGTCCTTGTTGCTGAAGTACAGCAGATTTGGAGCTGCAGCTCTGATGATAGAACACAGGCCGGCGCGCTGCTCAGCCTTATTAAACAATAACACGCTGCAGCTATTTGCCTTTTTTCCACTTTGTCTTATGTCCCCCCTTTTCAAGGTTTCCCTCCTTTTCAAGCGTTTAATTAAATGACTTTCCTTTATCGTCACTAACACGGAACGAGGACGGGGGGACGCTCGGTCTGACCCGCCGCAGACGCACAAAAGATGTTATTAGAAATCAGCGCGCAGAGTAAATAAGGAACAAAGAACATATGTCTTATATTTGCACATCTTGTCTCGCTTCAGCTGCATTCAATTAAAAAGCATCTGACTTGGAAATACGGAGAACACACGACGTCTACCTGCTCGCTCAGCGCCGACGACCACACCTACACCACACACACACACACGTACAGTGCCGCTCTGAGGTACACAGAACCCAGAGAACATCCTTCTTTCCTCTCTTTACCTTTATTACAGCTTTATTACCAGTTATTTCATATTTATTACAGCTTTATTACAGTTTATTACAGTTTATTTCATATTTATTACAGCTTTATTACTGTTTATTTCATATTTATTACAGTTTATTACAGCTTTATTACAATTTATTACAGTTTATTTCATATTATTACAGCTTTATTACAGCTTTATTACAGTTTATCTCTGAATTATTACAGTTTATTACCACTTTATTACAGTTTATTACAGTTTATTTCATATTTATTACAGTTTATTTTATATTTATTACTGATTTATTACAGTTTATTACAGTTTATTTAATATTACTGATTTATTACAGTTTATTACAGTTTATTACAGTTTATTACAGCTTCATTACAGTTTATTTTACATTTATTACTGATTTATTAGTTTATTACAGTTTATTACAGTTTATTTTATATTTATTACTGATTTATTACAGTTTATTAGTTTATTTTACATTTATTACTGATTTATTAGTTTATTACAGATTTATTACAGTTTATTTTATATTTATTACTGATTTATTACAGTTTATTACAGTTTATTGCACATCTATTACAGCTTCCATTCTTTCCAGGAGACTCAATTTCCGTCTTAGAAGCTGCTTCTGCTTCTTACCATCCAAATAACCCTAAACACGTTCAGTGGTGTTGAGGTTCTAGACTCTGTGGTGGTCAGTCAATTCGGTGATGTTGAGATTCTGGACTTTGGGGTGGTCAATCCATTCAGTGGTGTTGAGGTTGTGGACTCTGGGGTGGTCAGTCCATTTGGTGATGTTGAGGTTCTGGACTCTGGGGTGGTCAGTCAATTCGGTGATGTTGAGATTCTGAACTTTGGGGTGGTCAGTCCATTTAGTGATGTTGAGGTTCTGGACTCGGGGTTGGTCAGTCCATTCAGTGATGTTGAGGTTCTGGACTCTGGGGTGGTCAGTCTATTCAGTGTATATATGACTCTGTATATTTACATAACTACTAACATTTTACCTTTACTTTTCTAAGCACACACATATATATATATATATATATATATATATATATATATATATATATATATATATATATATATATATATATATATATATATATATGCTTCCTGAGTGCTCCTTCTAAGACAATGCCTCAAATATCAACTGAACTCTTCTTAAGGAACAGAAAGTGGTTCTCCTAAGACATTCCGAAGAACCTTTTCAGGCTTCTTCATGATTAGGATAAATAAATCTCTCCAGCAGCTTCAATCTGAGACGCATTGTTGTTGTGAGTAATCCCTGCACAGTCTCACAGCATCCATACCATAAACCACCAATAAACAGCTGAACTCCTCCAACACAGGCGCTGGTTATGAGCAGCCGGCGTGCCGACGCGGGACGAGACGCGGTGCGTAACGGCAGCGTTGTAGCTACAGCCGTAATGAACAGATAGCTGTCCTATTAGATAACGCAGTACCTGCCTGCTATAATACCCGTAATAGATGCAGCTAAAAAAGCCAGGAGCTGTCGCTCTGCTTACTAGACAGATATTCTCACCATCAGACATACCGATGGGTTTTGTTTACCGGCCAATTTGAATTCAAATAAAGCTTTGCTTCTGCTGACTGCACATCATTATCCCTGAGACTATAATCCCACCAGCAAATCCTATAGCTTGCAGAGCCAGGCCCTTTGTTTGGGATTACTGGAAGCTTAGCCTATAACAAAGAGAAATGAGGCGTTCCCCTCATCCGCTGTAATTAAGTGTGGAGAGTCGTTTTCCAATCCGGCCGAGGAGCCAGCGCATCGCGGGATGATACCTTTTAGTCCCTGAGGACGTGGACGGCAGCCAGAGATACCTTACAGATGTTTGGGTTGCCAGGCAGCGGCTGGCCCTATCATCTCCTCTTCAAGGATTCATGTATGAAGGTCAAGCACATACAGGCTCTGGTAAACATCACACCTTATCATCTCATCACCATCTCATTGTGCTCCTAAACCTCACGGTCACATGAAACCTTCAGCTGGACATTGAGTGTATACATTCAACCTAATGAGAAACTGTAACTCAGTTTATACACAATACCTACATTTAGAGTT
>CM038721.1:41327978-41387978 GCA_021613375.1 Megaleporinus macrocephalus | reverse complement strand
CACTGTCCTAGCAGCCTGTGCTAAAGTAAAACACACACACACACACACACACGCTCACACACACTCACATACACACACATTCACACACATTCACACACACACTCTCACACACTCACATATACACACATTCACACACACACACACACACACACACACACACACACACACACACACACACACACACACACACATACACACACACACACACACACACACACATGTACTCCCTACATACATACACACTCACACACACTCACTCACTCACACACATACACACTCTTGTACCCCTTACATATGTACTCTCTCACACAAACACACACACTCACACCCCTACATACACACACAATCACACACACTCACATACACACACACACTCTTGTACCCCCTACATATACACCCTCTCTCTCACACACACACATACACACACACTCATATACACACTCTCACAAACCCCTACATACACTCTCACACACACTCACTTACCCCTACATATACACACACACTCTTGTACCCCCTACATATACACCCTCTCTCTCACACACACACACTTACACTCATACACACACTCTCACAAACCCCTACATACACTCTCACACACACTCACTTACCCCTACATATACACACACACGCACACACACACACTCTTGTACCCCCTACATATACACCCTCTCTCTCACACACACACATACACACACTTACACTCATAAACAACCTCACAAAAAAATACATACACTCTCACAAACACTCACTTACCCCTACATATACACACACACACACACACACACTCTTGTACCCCCTACATATACACCCTCTCTCTCACACACACACACACACACTTACACTCATACACACACTCTCACAAACCCCTACATACACTCTCACACACACTCACTTACCCCTACATATACACACACACACACACACACACACTCTTGTACCCCCTACATATACACCCTCTCTCTCACACACACACACTTACACTCATACACACACTCTCACAAACCCCTACATACACTCTCACACACACTCACTTACCCCTACATATACACACACACGCACACACACACACACTGCAGTGCGTTTAAGTCTCGTGTTCAAAACAGCTAACATGTTGACCTTTGCTGACCTTTCAGCCTTGAATGACAATCTTCTACAAACATCACCATCAGCAGCAGCTCACACACACACACACACACACACAGCGCTGTGGGTTTAACGAGGGCTCTTCAGGGAGGTCTGAGGCTTCAGTGGACAGACGAGTCGTGACTTCAGCCACATTACTGCCTCCACAGCTTTTCCAGCGCCGCTGTTTAAACTGGAGCTGTAGAATTTCACACCCAGCCCGTAAACGCTCGGGAAGACAAACGACCCGCGATTGGCCGGCGTGTGTGAAACGCAAAGAGAGCCGGCGTTAAGGAGCCGAGGAAAACACGCATTCCCCCAATCACTAAACGACAGCGTCGCTACGGGAAACAGACTGTCATAAAACACTCACACACTCACAAACACACTGGCTGGTTTTTATAGCTTGTCAGGACGTGCGGTCTATGTGCGTCACGTACACATCATCCACACAGCTCTGCACACACAGACACACCTTATATTTAATTAACACCCAGACAAAACAGATATTAAGCACCTACACTCATAGTTTAAAACTCTATATCTGATCAATAAGTGTCTGATCACCAGTAAGAACAGCAGATCTGATTAGAACAGATGTAAATAATCATACATACAATACAAAGTAACATGAATATGTTATTGTGAGAGAAGTAGATCAGATCTTGATCCAGTTTGAAGAACAAAGTTAGGTTCCAGATTTCTCCTGGACGCCCCAGACATTGTATGAATGTGTTCAGTTCCTTCAGCAGCAAATCTTGATTTAGCTTAATGAAGTACTGAGCAGTCAAAGCAGGTATTAGATGAGAACTGATAATAATACTGGGTTGTTTAGGAGAAGCTTGAAAAGGGTTAAATAAACACACTGACGTATGAAAAAGCTCTACTTACTCTATTAATACTGATTAATATTTAATAATAAAGTGTAAAAGTACTACTTACTCTATTAATACTGATTAATATTTAATAATAAAGTGTTTACTGGGTATATAAAAGCTTCCTGTTTTGAATAAATCGCTTTTTAAATGTCCCCAGGTGTCCTAAAACCTAAAACTCTTTAGCCTCAACATATACACTACCACTCAAAAGTTTAGGATCACAGTGAAATGTTCTTGTTTTAATGGAGGATCTTCTTCCTTAACACAACAATGGACTGACGGGTCTCTAAAGAAAGTTGTTTCTTTCTGGTCATTGTGAGTCGATCAGCAAGCCATCAACTGCTGATCTTCAGATACTAAACTAACCTAGAATGTTGTTCCCTTTTATACTCACTTATTAGTAGAATGTTTTTCAGCTGTGATCACAATTGATTAAGAGTGTCCTAACAACCAATTAGTCCAATAACATCCTTAACTTGGATTGGTGGTCGTACCAGGAGATTTAGACAGAGGACTGAGAATTACTGATAATAGAACTATAAGTAAAATAAGCCTCTATACAAAAATAGACTTTAATACAAACATTTTTATTATTTACAAATCATCTGATACACTTACATTAATTGTGAAATGGACAATATTGTTTGTGAATTACATAAAAACTGCATGTAATGAAATTCTAAAGTGATCCTAAACTTTTGAGTGGCAGTGTATATATATATATATATATATATATATATATATATATATATATATAATTACACAGTTGTATGTAAATGTATGGGATCAAATTCCATCTAAATATTTTAATGCACAATCACTGTTTATTTACTGAATGTAACACACCGGGGAAAAAATAAACCATAATGTGGCCTGTACAAGATCCAGCTGATTAGTATGTTAACTTCAGTAGATATCTCTGAAAGGTAATACATACGCATCTTTAATACACTGTTAAACTAATATTTTCTCACAATCAGTTGATAATTTTAATAAAATTAAACATTTTTTTTACATTTTTTACATATTGCTTCTTTAATCTTCTTGTCTGTAGAGAATGTAGAAAAACTTATTTATAGGAAAATGAACAAAACTGACTGGGGAGGTCAAACTTTTTCACATGAGTATAATATCAAATGTTCTCAGCTTCATTACAGCTTCCATTCTTTTTAAGAGACTAATTTACAGTTCCCCATAGGCCACGCCCCTAAAGTTCAGTCTTAGAAGCTGGTTTATCGTAATCTCAGTACACAGAGAGGTTTTGAACAGGACGTGTCTGATTCTCACACAGTATTGTATGTACACAGTAACATCAGCAATATGTTTTATAGATCTAGGACGTCACTATGGATACGGATGAGGAGGCTAAGCCTGTACTTTGATCCACAGTAGATTCTCTCTGTAGGTTATATTGAGTACAGAGCTAATAGCACTGGATCCCACATATAATATTTAAACACACAGCTTGTGTATCAGTTGAGTCTCAGAAACAGTGGGATGGAATCTGCTCTGCAGGCGTGTGTATCAACACAAAACTTCACAATCATTCATTTTAAGTGAAGGCCCAAACAGCTCTCCATCACTGACCTCCATCAGATCTGCTCCTTCAGCCCTGCCAGTCTCCTCCAGCTTGTCTCACTCCCTCTCCTCCTCCTGCGTTCAGCAATACATCACTGTATTAAACTCAGATTTACAGCCAACAACCCACACGACACATCAATCTTTCTAAACTAGTGTTCTAACAGTCACCTGCTCTTCAACAGAGCTGCCATCTCTGAACTTCCATCTTCAGTTTGATGGATTGAGGGACGTACCATTGTGCTCTGATCATCACTCTCTGACGTGAAGAACAGAGAGTATATAAATCTGTTTGTAACGTCAGCTCTCTCGCTCGCTCACACTAGCATATCTGCCCATACTCATCATCAGTGACTACTAACCAGTACTGAAGGTGATTACTCCAGGAGCCATCACAGCTTCAGCAGTCGCCAAGCACTAAAAACCAGAGCCCCTCCCCCCAGGTCTGATGACTGGCTTATAACTTATAAGCCCTGATATGATTGGGCGAGCCCGGGTTTCTAAATTTCACGTAAGGTCAGAAGCAGCGCAGCTGTAGAGCAACAGCAGCAGCACCTCCCACAGGTCAGGACCTGCTACCACAGTACAGTGTAAGTAAGAATAAACTGTAGATCATTTCAACTCATAGCATATTTCTATTTGGGCAGAGGGGCTAAATAACACTTAGCAGCGGCTAAAACTAGCCTAGTGACCCCCAAGTTATAGATGCACATACCTATATGCGTCTATTATACATTTATTACACATGTATTATACATCTGTATACATTTACTTATACATTGTATATCTATATGTATTTATTATACACTTATTATACATTTACTTATACAATGTACATCTATATGTATTTATTATACATCTATTATACACTTATTATACATTTACTTATACATTGTATATCTATATGTATTTATTTTACATCTATTATACATTCATATACATTAACTTATACATTATATATGTATATGTATGTATTATACACTTATTATACATTCACTTCTATTTACATTGTGTATCTTTATGTATTTATTATACATATATTATGCATTCATATACATTTACTTATACAATGTGCATCTATATGTATTTATTATACATCTATTATACACTTATTATACATTTACTTATACATTGTATATCTATATTTATTTATTATACACCTATTATACATTCATTTACATTTACTTATACATTTTATATCTATATTTATTCTTTATACATCTATCATACACTTATACATTTACTTTTACATTGTATATCTATATGTATTTATTATACATCTATTATACACTTATTATACATTTACTTATACATTTTATATCTATATGTATTTATTATACATCTATTATACACTTATTATACATTTACTTAATAATTGTATCTCTATATGTATTTATTATACATCTATTATACACTTATTATATTATTATATTATTATTATATGTATTTATTATACATCTATTATACACTTATCTATTATACACTGTATATCTGTATGTATTTATATTATATCATTGCTGGCCAATTAAAAAGTATCTCCAAAATAGCAACTTTACAGGTGAGACCAAAAACTGTCTTTACCTTTAATGTAAGTCAATGGAACCAGAATTCTTTGGAGCATTTCTATTGACGATATGCTTTTGTATTTGTATGTAATTAGGAATATTCTAACTCTAATCATCACCTCGGTAACCAAAAACTCTTTGAGTTGTAGAATAAGCCTACACTAATAAAGTGTGTATGAATTTTAAATTAGTTTATTAATTGTAGTTAGTTGAGTCTTAAACACTTTATAAAGTAAACAGTTATAACACATTAAAGAAACAGAGAAAGTGAGCTGTTTGATCTGAAGACTGTGAATATGCGTTGATGGAAAAGTAAAAATAACATCTATAAATATCAAAATCTGAGCTGTGAGAGTATAAATGAAGGTGAGTTCTAACAACAGATCACTGTTACCGTTCTTATTAATGATCTTAAGGTGTTTATAATCTACATAATAAGCTGGTTTATAAACTGGTTCTAAAGGTAGTCTGGTTCTAAAGGATCCTGGTCTGTAGGTTAGTCTGGTTTATGCTGCAGTCACAGCTCTTCTGTATGTAAAATATAGAAAAACCAACAGACACGAAGACAAACGGGCGACAGCGCGCGCAACAGTTTGCAGCATCTGCTTCCCGCGAATGTGTGTGAGTGTGTGTGTGCAAGCATATGTTGTCTGTGTGTGTGTGTGTGTGTGTGTGTAAGACCCTCAGGCTGACGGCTCTTCACCTCCCACTGTTAACATCTGCTCTGCTTAACGCTGCTGTAACTCTGATACATGCTAATGCTAATAGAATCAGTCTGCCAGCGTTTATCACCCGACATGCCTGCGTCGCACACTCACACGTCAGACACGCCGATAGATCATCATTAATAACGCAGCCGCGCAGACGCCGCGCAGGCAGAGCCGGAGAGTTACCGAGAGAGAGAGCAGATCTGGACGGATTACACGACACACTCAGACGGAGTGACAGGCTGATAACACGCCGGCGCAGTTCTCTTACTTTCAGAACTGAGTTTGTATCTGTATATTCTGAATAACTGTGTATGTAGTTAATAAGGGCGGGAACGCCGCCCCGGCTGGAGCTGGTTTTCTAAAGATACTCCGCAAGTGGAGTTTGTTTACGTTACTTTTTTATTTTATTATTTATTATTATTTGTAAAGTAGAAAAAATAGATACATCCTTAGACGAGCTGATTTTTTTATGCATATTGATCAAAATTATGAGTCAATTAATGAATTAATACCCATCATTCTTACTAAACCCTCTTAAACTGAAAATAAATAGTTACTGATTATTTCATATTAGCCACTGAATAATTTATAGTAAATATTGAATACTTCATAGTAGTTACTGAATACTTTATAGTAGTTATTGAATACTTTATAGTAGTTATTGAATACTTTATAGTAGTTACTGAATATTTCACATTAGCCACTGAATAATTTATAGCAAATATTGAATACTTCATAGTAGTTATTGAATACTTTATAGTAGCTATTGAATACTTTATAGTAATTAATGAGTAATTCATAGTAGTTACTCAATAATACACAGTACATACTGAATAATTTATAGAGAATATCAAATTATTTATAGTAGTTACTGAATACTTCATAGTAGTTACTGAATAAGTCGTAGTAGGTGCTAAATACTTAATAGTAGATACTGAATACTTCATAGTAGTTATTGAATAATTTATAGCAATTACTAAATACTTCAAAGTAGTTATTGAATACTCCTCAGTTCCATTGAAGGCGATGTAAATGCTACAGCACACAAAGACATTTTATGCTATTATTTGGCCCCGTCAGAGAAGAACCTCCAGCACGACTGTGTGCCTGTACACAGAGCCCGCTCCATTATAAACATAGTGTAAGGAGTCTGGTGTGGAGGAACTCCAGTGGTCTGCATAGAATCCTGATCTCAACCTCACTGAACACCTAAGGGAGGAGATGGAACGTTGACTGTGAGGCAGACCTTCTTTCATCCAACACCAACACCTGACCTCACTAATGCTCTGTGGACTGTAGAAAGCCTTCCTATGAGAGTGGAGGCTGTTACAGAGGGGACAGCTCCTTATTGACGCCCATAGTTTTGAAACAGGATGTCCAACAAACTTGTGAAGGGTTAATGGTCAGGTGTTCACACTCATTTGACCACGCAGGGCCTGCTCACAGCTTTTTAAACTTGTGTTTTTGGGTGACGGGATCGTGTCCACACCCCCGGTTCTGACTCGACTTATAACTGGATCACTCTAACCACATTCAGAGGACCAGGGACGGATCTCAGCCGGATCTTCATCACGAGTGAATGAGTTCTTGTTATTTAAATAATAATTACGTGAGCGGAAATGCACCTCCTGAGCATCCAAACTGAGCCTGTTTACTCGTACAGTAAGGGTGAAAAGAGTAAACAGTAGTGATACGGGTAGAAGGTGTGTGTTGATGTGATTTTTACACGATCGGATCTCGTCTGGAAAACCGGGGTACGCATTTTAATGGAAAGTGTAAATGGGATCCAGTTAAAGTTCATCCGGATACGATCGGGACAGGATGTAAACAGAGATATGTAAATGTAAACAGAGACATAGAGTATTAATAAGAAGTGAACCGGAATCATAACTGGAATAGCCTGCTGGCATTTACCGGAGTCTCCAGAGATAAAGAGGTTTTTCACATCAGACACACAAATCTGAACACTTCCCTCATAACTCCGACCTGTCACGCATCACCACGGCACGACTAATCACATGGCTATCCCAAACACAACTATCCCAAACACGACTAATCACACGACTGTCCCAAACACAACTATCCCAAACACGACTGATCACACGACTGTCCCAAACACGACTATCCCAAACACGACTAATCACACGACTGTCCCAAACACAACTATCCCAAACACGACTGATCACACGACTGTCCCAAACACGACTATCCCAAACACGACTAATCACACGACTGTCCCAAACAGAACTATCCAAAACATGACTAATCACACGACTGTCCCAAACACAACTATCCCAAACACGACTAATCACACGACTGTCCCAAACACAACTATCCCAAACACGACTGATCACACGACTGTCCCAAACACGACTATCCCAAACACGACTAATCACACGACTGTCCCAAACACAACTATCCCAAACACGACTGATCACACGACTGTCCCAAACACGACTATCCCAAACACGACTAATCACACGACTGTCCCAAACAGAACTATCCAAAACATGACTAATCACACGACTGTCCCAAACACAACTATCCCAAACACGACTAATCACACGACTGTCCCAAACACAACTATCCCAAACACGACTGATCACACGACTGTCCCAAACACGACTATCCCAAACACGACTAATCACACGACTGTCCCAAACACAACTATCCCAAACACGACTGATCACACGACTGTCCCAAACACGACTATCCCAAACACGACTAATCACACGACTGTCCCAAACACGACTATCCCAAACACGACTAATCACACGACTATCCCAAACAGAACTATCCAAAACATGACTAATCACACGACTGTCCCAAACACAACTATCCCAAACACGACTGATCACACGACTGTCCCAAACACGACTATCCCAAACACGACTAATCACACGACTGTCCCAAACAGAACTATCCAAAACATGACTAATCACACGACTATCCCAAACAGAACTATCCAAAACATGACTAATCACACGACTGTCCCAAACACAACTATCCCAAACACGACTAATCACACGACTGTCCCAAACACGACTAATCACACGGCTATCCCAAACACAACTATCCCAAACACGACTAATCACACGACTGTCCCAAACACGACTAATCACACGACTGTCCCAAACACGACTAATCACACGGCTATCCCAAACACAACTAATCACACGACTGTCCCAAACACGACTAATCACACGACTGTCCCAAACACGACTATCCCAAACACGACTGATCACACGACTGTCCCAAACACGACTATCCCAAACACGACTAATCACACGGCTATCCCAAACACAACTATCCAAAACATGACTAATCACTTGACTGTCCCAAACACAACTAATCACACGACTGTCCCAAACACAACTAATTACACGGCTATCCCAAACACAACTAATCACACGACTGTCCCAAACACGACTAATCACACGACTGTCCCAAACATAACTATCCCAAACACGACTAATCACACGACTGTCCCAAACACGACTATCCCAAACACGACTGATCACACGACTGTCCCAAACACAACTAATCACACGACTGTCCCAAACACAACTAATTACACGGCTATCCCAAACACAACTAATCACACGACTGTCCCAAACACGACTAATCACACGACTGTCCCAAACATAACTATCCCAAACACAACTAATCACACGACTGTCCCAAACACAACTAATTACACGGCTATCCCAAACACAACTAATCACACGACTGTCCCAAACACGACTATCCCAAACACGACTGATCACACGACTATCCCAAACTCGACTGATCACACGACTGTCCCAAACACGACTAATCACACGACTGTCCCAAACACGACTAATCACACGACTATCCCAAACACGACTAATCACACGACTATCCCAAACACGACTATCCCAAACACAACTAATCACACGACTATCCCAAACACGACTATCCCAAACACGACTGATCACACGACTATCCCAAACTCGACTGATCACACGACTGTCCCAAACACGACTAATCACACGACTATCCCAAACACGACTAATCACACGACTATCCCAAACACGACTATCCCAAACACGACTGATCACACGACTGTCCCAAACACGACTAATCACACGACTGTCCCAAACACGACTAATCACACGACTATCCCAAACACGACTAATCACACGACTATCCCAAACACGACTATCCCAAACACAACTAATCACACGACTATCCCAAACACGACTATCCCAATCCTCACATCCCTTAAATATACTACTGAGGTTCCTTCCTTCAGCTGAACTGTAAGGACGCAGTAAAAGGTTCCTCAGCTGCTAGGACAGCATCTTCAGATGTAAGTGATCAGCAGCAGCTCAGCTCCTCAAACGTGCAGCACCTCCAAACTCCCTCTACTCCAAACTCCCTCTACTCCACTCCTCCAGAGCAACAACCATCAACACTGAATACGAGTGGTAGTGTAAGCAGATTCTAGACAACTGAATATAGGTAGTAGTGTAAGCGGGTTCTAGATAACTGAATCCTCCAGAGCAAAATAATCACAACTGAATACGAGTGGCAGTGTAAACAGGTTCTAGATGACTGGGTGTGAGTATGAGTGGTAGTGTAACCAGATTCTAGATAACCAAATACGAGTAGTAGTGTAAGCATGTTCTAGATAACCAAATACGATTAGTAGAGTAAACAGGTTCTAGATTACTGAATATAGGTGATAGTGTAAGCAGATTCTAGACAACTGAATATAGGTGGTAGTGTAAGCAGGTTCTAGACAACTGAATATAAGTAATAGTGTAAGCTGATTCTAGATAACTGAATATATGTGATAAAGCAAGCAGGTTCTCGATAACTGGATATGGGTGATAGTGTAAGCAAGTTGTACATAACTGAACATAGGTAGAAGTGTAAGCTGGTTCTAGATAACTGAATCCTCTAGAGCAAAAATAATCACAACTGAATATGAGTGGCAGTGTACACAGGTTCTAGATGATGGGGTGTGAATATGAGTGGTAGTGTAACCAGGTTCTAGAAAACTGAATATAAGTGGTAATGTAAGCAGGTTCTAGATAGCACTACTTTCACTGACCCTCACTGCTGCTCCTCTCCTCCACTGACCCTCACTGCTGCTCCTCTCCTCCACTGACCCTCACTGCTGATGCTCCTCTACTCCACTGACCCTCACTGCTGCTCCTTTCCTCCACTGACCCTCACTGCTGCTCCTCTACTCCACTGACCCTCACTGCTGCTCCTCTACTCCACTGACCCTCACTGCTGCTCCTTTCCTCCACTGACCCTCACTGCTGCTCCTTTCCTCCACTGACCCTCACTGCTGCTCCTCTCCTCCACTGAGCCTCACTGCTGCTCGTCTCCTTCACTGACCCTCACTGCTGCTCCTCTCCTCCACTGACCCTCACTGCTGCTCCTCTCCTCCACTGACCCTCACTGCTGCTCCTTTCCTCCACTGACCCTCACTGCTGCTCCTTTCCTCCACTGACCCTCACTGCTGCTCCTTTCCTCCACTGACCCTCACTGCTGCTCCTTTCCTCCACTGACCCTCACTGCTGCTCCTCTCCTCCACTGACCCTCACTGCTGCTCCTCTACTCCACTGACCCTCACTGCTGCTCCTCTACTCCACTGACCCTCACTGCTGCTCCTTTCCTCCACTGACCCTCACTGCTGCTCCTTTCCTCCACTGACCCTCACTGCTGCTCCTCTCCTCCACTGAGCCTCACTGCTGCTCGTCTCCTTCACTGACCCTCACTGCTGCTCCTCTCCTCCACTGACCCTCACTGCTGCTCCTCTCCTCCACTGACCCTCACTGCTGCTCCTTTCCTCCACTGACCCTCACTGCTGCTCCTTTCCTCCACTGACCCTCACTGCTGCTCCTTTCCTCCACTGACCCTCACTGCTGCTCCTTTCCTCCACTGACCCTCACTGCTGCTCCTCTCCTCCACTGAGCCTCACTGCTGCTCGTCTCCTTCACTGACCCTCACTGCTGCTCCTCTACTCCACTGACCCTCACTGCTGCTCCTTTCCTCCACTGACCCTCACTGCTGCTCCTTTCCTCCACTGACCCTCACTGCTGCTCCTCTCCTCCACTGAGCCTCACTGCTGCTCGTCTCCTTCACTGACCCTCACTGCTGCTCCTCTCCTCCACTGACCCTCACTGCTGATGCTCCTCTACTCCACTGACCATCACTGCTGCTCCTCTCCTCCACTGACCCTCACTGCTGCTCCTCTCCTCCACTGAGCCTCACTGCTGCTCGTCTCCTCCACTGACCCTCACTGCTGATGCTCCTCTACTCCACTGACCATCACTGCTGCTCCTCTCCTTCACTGACCCTCACTGCTGCTCCTCTCCTCCACTGACCCTCACTGCTGCTCCTCTCCTCCACTGACCCTCACTGCTGCTCCTCTCCTTCACTGACCCTCACTGCTGCTCCTCTCCTCCACTGACCATCACTGCTGCTCCTCTCCTCCACTGAGCCTCACTGCTGCTCCTCTCCTCCACTGACCATCACTGCTGATGCTCCTCTCCACCATTACAGCTGTTCTTCTCAATTTCACCACACATAACCACAAATCAGATATGTATCCAATCTAGAACCACATATGAAAGTGACTCAAATCTGATGAGATGGGTTGTGATGCGTCCACACTGCTCTGAACAGAATCAGATTCACATTAAGTCACTTCAGTCTGGTGCAGTAATCAGATTCCATAGTATTTATTCCATAGTATTTATTCCATAGTATTTATTCCATAGTATTTCTGCCTGTTCTTGAAAAACACTTGACGTTTACCATGTCTTCTTATAAGATTGTTTGTGATACACCTCAAATAAATAAATAAATAAATAAATAAATAAATAAATAAATAAATAAATAAATAAATAAATATAAGCGTAGTTCATGCCCGTGTCCCCGGGAGCCCCCCTGCACACTAAAGAAACAGGCCTGCCAGGAGGTGCGTTGGGAGAATTTTCTTTCAGACTAGACGATCCAGAGACGGAGAAAGAAAGGAACAATGCCAGCTGGACGTCTCTGACCCAGAATTGCTGCAGAGGCATTCGAACCCTCCGTCCTGATGTACAGCCCCCCCCCACACACAACCCCCAATCCTGAGCAAAATCAATAAAAATGATCTTGGAGTCCACACGCCATTTGGCAGCTCCATCTTGTGGCGTCTGCTTTAAGAATGCCGAGGCCGTACTGTACAATGGGCCAGCCGAGCGCGTGTAATTTGTCAAGCTAATCTGCAGCACTCTTGCATTGATTTTTTTTTCCTCCCTTTTCTGACTTTTTAGCCTCTAGTCATTACGAGCACAAAAAAAACTTACTTAATCATACGGTGTGTTAATGTACGGGTCACAATGATGCCCATTTTCTTGCCCTCTGGTAATTTCGTGGCTTTCTTTAGCTCTTTGCTCTAAAAATCTTTTTATAGGTCAGCGTCCTCCCACTTCTGAAGACAGGAGGAGGTCAGCCGTTCTTCTTTTGACGGAACGTGTCTCTCCGCGGCCTCAGGAATCCTGTTTACGTGCCGGCTCCGTGCGCGTGTATACCATTAAATCCCACTTTGATTTTCTTTAGGATTTCAAATATCGCATTAGTTAAAGCAACTCCCAACAACTTTCAAACCTGTTCCAACAGAGAAGGAACATACGCAGGTGAAAGATTACAGCCTGAAATTCTTCTTTGAAGTTTTTAAAAATTGTTTGTCATGTAGCTGCATCTGTAAACAAAACCAAGAATCAGTTTATCTAGAGATGCTGAAATAGTAAACCAGCTACCTGGCGAAGCTCAACAGTGCTAGGATTAGGATACATGACAAAAGACAAGTAAACAGACTAATTCAGAACTGCTTACAGTGTTTGTGAATGGAACCAGACGTCCACCTCTAAAAGCTCCTCACAGAAAGTTCTTACAGTAGATGTTATAAATACACTGTCTGATTCTGAGACTCTGTTTATGATAGTTTAGAGAAGATCTCAGTCTTAAACTCCATTCATGGTGGAGGGATACATGCAGGACGCTGTGAGGTTCAAATAGTCCCCAAAGAAAACCTAGTATTTTCAGATCTTCCACATTTTACCATCAACATCCAGATAAACTCAGAAGACACGTGTAGCTTCACTGGTGGGTTTCATAGTAAATACAATGTGTAGATTAGTGTTGTAGACATGGAGACCCCTGGTTACTATCACCACCACTGTAAACACCATCACCACCACTGTAAACACCATCACCACCACTGTAAACATCATTACCACTGTAAACATAATCACCACCACTGTAAACACCATCACCACCACTGTAAACACCATCACCACTGTAAACATGACCATCACCACTGTAAACACCAACACCACCACTGTAAACACCATCACCACCACTGTAAACATCACCACCACCATTGTAAACAACAAGACCACCACTGTAAACACCATCACCACTGTAAACATCACCACCACTGTAAACATCATCACCAGCACTGTAAACACCATCACCACTGTAAACATCACCATCACCACTGTAAACACCATCACCACCACTGTAAACACCATCACCACCACTGTAAACATCACCACCACCACTGTAAACACCATCACCACCACTAAAAACATCACCACCACTGTAAACACCATCACCACTGTAAACATCACCATCACCACTGTAAACACCATCATCACCACTGTAAACACCATCACCACCACTGTAAACACCATCACCACTGTAAACATCACCATCACCACTGTAAACACCATCACCACAACTGTAAACACCATCACCACCATTGTAAACAACAAGACCACCACTGTAAACACCATCACCACTGTAAACATCACCACCACTGTAAACATCACCACCACCACTGTAAACATCACTATCACCACTGTAAACACCATCACCACCACTGTAAACATCATCACCACCACTGTAAACACCATCACCAACACTATAAACACCATCACCAACACTATAAACACCATCACCACCACTGTAAATACCATCACCACTGTAAACACCACCACTACCACTGTAAACATCACCATCACCACTGTAAACACCATCACTAACACTGTAAACACCATCACCACCACCACTGTAAACACCATCACCACCACCACTGTAAACATCACCATCACCACTGTAAACACCATCACCAACACTGTAAACACCATCATCACCACTGTAAACATCACCACCACTTTAAAGAACAATACTATCACCACTGTAAACACCATCTAAACGCTTTCACACTCTGAATCACTCTGTTAACATATAAATGATCCATAATTATTTTTAATCAATAAAGTTAGTGAAATTATGTAAATGAAACACAAACATGTACAGTGGAACATGGAGTCATTTAGTTCTATTAGATTTATATTAGATTTAAATATAAATGCAATTGTAAGATTCTTAGATGTCAGTCATGATATTGTAATTTGACTGTTGTTCTCCTATAGAGAGTCTGCCAGCACTCACAGAGACCGAATCAATTCTCAGAAACAGTTTTAAAAATCTGATTACAGTCTAACTGAGCTCTGCACTACTGTAATGAAGAGCTGGACACGGTTTGAGCAGCTTAACAGAAGATTCAGTGGATGCATTTGTACAGAAACGATTTGAGCTATTTGGGTGACCATTGAACTCTAGTGTTTGTTAGCAACATTAGCCTGCTAGGTCCAGTTCTAAACCAGACAAGCCAAATCTGGACATGATATCAGCCAGCCGGCTTGATCTGGAGCGGGAGGAGGAGCGGGTCAGCGTGATTGTATGCAAAACTATTCCTCTAATCTGGGGATCCGTCAGATTAGGAGAGATGTAAACACATGCAAGCATAACCCTCAGCAGGACGGATGACACCTGCCCGTACAATGCCCCTAAACGGAGCGGGACAGTGCAGCACAGGCCTAAACCCATTACGGGACACGGTATTACACCCTGACAGCGCAAACCGAGAGGGGCGACTCGTCGCTATCTTCTTCAATAATCCAGCCGTAGCCGGCGCTCCGGCACGCTGCATTGCTTTTGAATCTGTTATGTGTTTGTGTTTGCGCTTTGCCAAAGCTATCATTTACACCCCGAGCACTTGAAGGGTAAAAAAAAAAAAAGCAGAAGAAGAAGAAGAAGAAAAAAAGAGACCCCCTCTTATGGCATGTGTGTCACCCCGGCGCTGGGAGAGGCTTTAGCCCCGGCGCGCTTATCTGAAGCAGTCGAATGTATTTCTTATCACGGGGGGGAAAAAAGAGGAGAAGCCGTGTGACAATGCGGCCGTTATCAAATTTCCTCAGCCCAGTCGCCGTGTCATTCAGCCGCTGAGATGGCCCCCGCCGCTTTGATTGATGGATGGGGGCCCTTCGCCCACAAATAAAAAAAAAGAGGCAAAAAAAAAAAAAAAACCTGGATCAACAGCTTTGCACTTCTCTCCCTCATCGCACAACATTCCGGTGTGACAAAAGCAGGATTACGGATGCATTAGCTTTCCATCGACCACGGGCCTGCTGGCCTTGTCAATACTTTGCACATAATAACCTGAAGCTACGATAAGGAGACAAAAGGAGAGGAGTGAGGGGGGGGGGAGATAGGAGAAGCGGAAAAGCAAAAATAAATCAATGGAAGTGTTGGGGGGAAAGTTATTTCTTCACCCGCGCACACATACACACTCGCTGTCACGCCGAGGGAAGGATCGGGCGCTGATGCGGCCGGATAATGGCCTCTGACACCGACACAATGAGTCCTTCAGGTCTATCAGGTCAGCCGGCTCCGATAAAGGCCGAGCCGGGGTCCACTCGAGCGGGCAGGAGGACGGGAGCGGAGGCTTCGGAGGCTGCGCGCGGACGCCGCCGCCTCCCAAGCATTACGCAAGACATTCAATTACTCCATTAAATCCCCAGAATTAGGAGCCACCGACTTGAGTGACTTTTATACTCGAGCTTTCAAGCGTCTCGGGGAAAAGGCCCCGCCAGATATATCTCAAATCATCTCCTTTCACACGGATTAAATTATATCCCTCAGTGCAAACGGGCCTTGTTTACAGCTCACTCCCCGTCGCTCACGCTCCTGCTGGAACGCGTTAGAGTGACAGCAAACATGAGAAAAACAACATGCTGGAATCACAGACGCCTTAATCTGTTCATACGAACGCACAGCGGGTCGGAGAGATATGTGCCCACACTGGTTTATCCGGGGGGTGAAGATTCCTCATACTGTTTACACTCCTGTATAAGATTGAACACGGACTAGTGACACATTTTATTTGATGTTTTATATTAAAAATAAGCACATTTTAGAGCACACTTTCTATTTAACTGACGAGTTGGTAAAAAAATATTAAATTAAAACATGAACTAGACATGTGCCATAACTTTTGCACAGGCAACTGTACATTAAAATGTGTTCTCTGTAGAGCAGAGGTGTTTAATTAGAGTCCAGTGAGGTCCAGTTAGAGGAGATCTCCTCAGATCTCACCAATGTGTTCTGATTCAGTGGTGTCTCCTGTTTACTGAAGTAGTCTAGTATCAGCATCTTATACCATCAGCTACTGAAACACCAACACACCACACATACCGTTCAGTAGATTTCAGTATATTTACTGTTTAAATACTGAACTGAATTAATTATTTATAAACTAATAATAAATGTTTTAACTCACATCAAAAAAAACAAGAATGCTTTAAAAAGTATTTATTTATAGTAATGTAAATAAAACATGCAGCCGCTTCCTAACTTTATTAGGAGCTATTAGGTCCATTCCTGGTTCTTTCTGACTCGCTTTATTCTCCGACTGCTTCTTCCACACTCCCGAATATGCACAGATCTGATTGGCTGAGGAGCGCCTTATGTGATCTTACAGCACACGTGATTGGCCTGTGAGCAGAGGTGTCAAGTAACAAAGTACAAATACTTTGTTACCTTACTTAAGTAGAGATTCTGATTATTTATACTTTACTGGAGTAATACTTTTTCATATATATATACTACTCCTTACATTTACACTCCATTATCTGTACTTTCTACTACTTACATTTACACTCCATTATCTGTACTTTCTACTCCTTACATTTACATTGCATTATCAGTACTTTCTACTCCTTACATTTACATTCCATTATCAGTACTTTCTACTCCTTACATTTACACTCCATTATCAGTACTTTCTACTCCTTACATTTACATTCCATTATCAGTACTTTCTACTCCTTACATTTACATTCCATTATCTGTACTTTCTACTCCTTACATTTACATTCCATTATCTGTACTTTCTACTCCTTACATTTACACTCCATTATCAGTACTTTCTACTCCTTACATTTACACTCCATTATCAGTACTTTTTACTCCTTATATTTTCATTCCATTATCTGTACTTTCTACTCCTTACATTTACATTCCATTATCTGTACTTTCTACTCCTTACATTTACACTCCATTATCAGTACTTTCTACTCCTTACATTTACATTCCATTATCTGTACTTTCTACTCCTTACATTTACATTCCATTATCTGTACTTTCTACTCCTTACATTTACACTCGATTATCAGTACTTTATACTCCTTACATTTACATTCCATTATCAGTACTTTCTACTCCTTATATTTTCATTTCATTATCTGTACTTTCTACTCCTTACATTTACATTCCATTATCAGTACTTTCTACTCCTTACATTTTCATTTCATTATCAGTACTCTCTACTCCTTACATTTACACTCCACCATCAGTACCTTCTACTCCTTACATTTACATTCCATTATCAGTACTAATAGTGACCTCTACTGTAGAGGAAATTATTTTCACATCAAAAAAAAAAACCCAAAAAACATGTAATCTGGCCAAGAGTGCCCAAATTTTTGCACTGTATACACTTTGTTAACCCTATAAGATCAATACAACAATATTAAAATCGCTTGTGTATTACTGATGTAATCTGATTATTTCTGTTTATTTAGTTTGTCCTAGACACCTTTTATCACCTCAGACACCTCAGACACCTTTTATCATCACTCTTATTAACCAAAACATAAGTCTATAAGCCTGGATACCCACTCAGTCACGGTGCATCCGACAGCGAAGGAAGCCTCATGCATCTTCAACACAGTGATAGAGCCGCTCGGTTACATTGAGCTTTGATATAATAAACAGTGTAAACTCACAGTCCACAATCACAGCTGGGGGCGGAGCTAACAGCCATCCACACTGCACTGCTCCTTCTTTTGCAGTCCGCAGCAGAAGACTGCTCTACGTCATCTCTTTTCATCACAAAGTACTTTGATCTTTTACTCGATCGCTTGTATCTCAGCAGTAAGATCCCACTTCTGATACCAATGTGGCATCTTGGCAAAAACATCATAACACTAAGCTAATGCTCTTTTACTGAACTGCTGTCCAGCACTACAGAATGGCCAAGAGGGCAGGCTGATAGATACAAACACTGCATTACTACCACACAACCCATATAAATAAAACATACACCTCAGACTCCTCAATCATAAACATACAGACTCCCACATATACACATACAACATACACCACAGACTCCTCAATGATAAACATACAGACTCCCACATATACAAATACAACATACACCACAGACTCCTCAATCATAAACATACAGACTCCCACATATACAAATACAACATACACCACAGACTTCTCAATCATAAACACACAGACTCCCACATATACAAATACAACATACACCACAGACTCCTTAATCATAAACACACAGACTCCCACATATACAAATACAACATACACAACAGACTCCTCAATCATAAACATACAGACTTCCACATATACAAATACAACATACACCACAGACTCCTCAATCATAAACACACAGACTCCCACATATACAAATACAACATACACCACAGACTCCTCAATCATAAACACACAGACTCCCACACATACAAATACAACACACACCACAGACTCCTCAATCATAAATATACAGACTCCCACATATACAAATACAACATACACCACAGACTCCTCAATCATAAACATACAGACTCCCACACATACAAATACAACATACACCTCAGACTCCTCAATCATAAACACACAGACTCCCACATATACAAATGCAACATACACCACAGACTCCTCAATCATAAATATACAGACGCACACATATACAAATACAACATACACCACGGACTCCTCAATCATAAACATACAGACTCCCACACATACAAATACAACACACACCTCAGACTCCTCAATCATAAACATACAGACTCCCACACATACAAATACAACACACACCTCAGACTCCTCAATCATAAATATACAGACGCACACATATACAAATATAACATACACCACAGACTCCTCAATCATAAACATACAGACTTCCACATATACAAATACAACATACACCACGGACTCCTCAATCATAAACATACAGACTCCCACATATACAAATACAACATACACCACAGACTCCTCAATCATAAACATACAGACTTCCACATATACAAATACAACATACACCACAGACTCCTCAATCATAAACATACAGACTTCCACATATACAAATACAACATACACCACAGACTCCTCAATCATAAACACACAGACTCCCACATATACAAATACAACATACACCACAGACTCCTCAATCATAAACACACAGACTCCCACATATACAAATACAACATACACCACAGACTCCTCAATCATAAACATACAGACTCCCACATATACAAATACAACATACACCACAGACTCCTCAATCATAAATACAACAGACTCCACACATATACAAATACAACACACACCTCAGACTCTCATCTTAAATATACAGACTCCACATATACAATACAACATCACCCAGACTCCTCAATCATAACATACAGACTCACAATATACAAATCAACATAGACCACAGACTCCTCAATCATAAACAAACAGACTCCACATATACAAATACAACATACACCACAGACTCCTCAATCATAAACACACAGACTTCCACATATACAAATACAACATACACCGCAGACTCCTCAATCATAAACATACAGACTCCCACATATACAAATACAACATGCACCACAGACTCCTTAATCATAAACACACAGACTCCCACATATACAAATACAACATGCACCACAGACTCCTCAATCAAAAACATAGACTCCCACATATACACATACAACATACACCACAGACTCCTCAATCAAAAACATAGACTCGCACATATACACATACAACATACACCACAGACTCCTCAATCATAAACATACAGACTCCCACATATACAAATACAACATACAGCACAGACTCAATCATAACCATACAGACTTCCACATATACAAATACAACATACACCACAGACTCCTCAATCATAAATATACAGACGCACACATATACAAATACAACATACACCACAGACTCCTCAATCATTAATATACCGACACACACATATACAAATACAACATAGACCACAGACCCCTTAGTCATAAACAAACAGACTCCCACATATACAAATATAACATACACCACAGACTCCTCAATCATAAACACACAGACTTCCATATATACAAATACAACATGCACCCCAGACTCCTCAATCAAAAACATAGACTCCCACATATACACATACAACATACACCACAGACTCCTCAATCAAAAACATAGACTCCCACATATACACATACAACATACACCACAGACTCCTCAATCATAAACACACAGACTCCCATATATACAAATACTACGTATACCACCGACTCCTCAATCATAAACATACAGACTCCCACATATACAAATACAACATGCACCACAGACTCCTTAATCATAAACACACAGACTCCCACATATACAAATACAACATGCACCACAGACTCCTTAATCATAAACATACAGACTCCTCAATCATAAACATACAGACTCCTCAATCAATCAGACTCCCACATATACCAATATAACATACACCACAGACTCCTCAATCATAAACATACAGACTCCCACATATACAAATACAACATACACCTCAGACTCCTCAATCATAAACACACAGACTCCCACATATACAAATACAACATACACCACAGACTCAATTATAAACATACAGACTCCCACATATACAAATACAACATACACCACAGACTCCTCAATTATAATTATACAGACTCCCACATATACAAATAAAACATACACCACAGACTCCTCAATCATAAATATACAGACTCCCACATATACAAATACAACATACACCACAGACTCCTCAATCATAAACACACAGACTCCCACATATACAAATACAACATACAGCACAGACTCAATTATAAACATACAGACTCCCACATATACAAATACAACATACACCACAGACTCCTCAATTATAATTATACAGACTCCCACATATACAAATAAAACATACACCACAGACTCCTCAATCATAAATATACAGACTCCCACATATACAAATACAACATACACCACAGACTCCTCAATCATAAACACACAGACTCCCACATATACAAATACAATATACACCTTAGACTCCTCAATTATAAACATACAGACTCCCACATATACACATACAACATACACCACAGACTCCTCAATCATAAACAATCTCCCACATATACAAATACAACATACACCACAGACTCCTCAATCATAAACATACAGACTCCCACATATACAAATACAATGTAAATGGCCAACTCACACATAAACACAAGCCAAAGCTAGAGGCTACAAACAAGCCCCGATCTCTTCACTCACGCTACAGGCCCGTATCCGCGATGGCACTTCAAGGTACTTCTCAAATTGGCGGAAGCTCAAGTAAATGAGCGTGCGCGGTGAGGCCAAGGGTAATTGTTTCACCGTTTGGTAATTAATTAATTTCCTGAGCGCGGCCGGCTCAGGCTCGAGAGCGGCCGCAGGTAATATTAAATAAATAAAGCGGAGGCAGGCTCTGGAAAATTAATGAGAGATGAGCGACGAGAGGCCCCGGCATGTTCTGTCTGTGGAGAGGGCTGACATACAAAGACACAATAAACCCCCGGAACAAACAGACAGCGCCTTTAAAAAAAAAGAAACTAGCCCAGAAACAGTGAGCAAATTCAATTACAGAAGTAATTAGAAGATATAGGGCAAGGCTGCCTTTTGGGACTGCGCCAGAAAACATGAATTAATAAGAGAGAATGGGAAGAGGCCGTTGTAGTAATTAAGAACCAATCACCTATGTCAATGAATACCTAAAAACAGGATGGAAAACTATTAATTCAGTGATCAAAAATATTTTTAAGATGATTAATACAGCAAATTCATTTTAAAAGACTAATTTCTGGAAAGATAGCAAGACAATTGTACATAATGTGCTCCTTCTGGCATTTATATTGCTAATTAAATTTTGATAATTTGCGGAGGAAGTTATCTGGGAAGCGGCGGAGGCGGCGTTTAATAAATATTACCGATGCTAAGCGTCGCGCCGTAGAGATCACATGACAATGCGGCTCGGAGCGTTCAAAGCACCGCCATCAAACTTCAAAAACGCAACTTCATCGCTCGCCGTCTTACTGGGAACAATGGGCATAATTAAATTACGCTAGGCACAACAATGCGGCGCGCTCGCTGATCAATCTCCTCCAAACGTTAAGCAACGATACGCGGGACTGTTTCCCAGCACGGCCGACGCCAAACCGAGGAAGATGGGACGACGGATAACAAAAAACATGAAAACAAACAAACAAACAAAACAAAACGTAGCCCAGATATTAGCACGCAATTAAAAGCACAACGGAAAAGCGGCCCCACGTTTCCGGCGGGAGGCCCCCCACTCGAAATATGTATTTATGAAGATTTGTGAGAATTTGATCAAAAGCATCAGAGGGGTTGAAGAGAGGCGGGGGAGGGAGGGGAGGCGCCGGGACACACATCCGAGACCAGGCCGCTTTAATTTGGGGGAGAAGATTTGAGAGAAAACGTAATTTAGTCATATTCAAATTCGCCAGGCCGAGAAGCAAAACAGATACTAAATATGAAGGCCCGTGATGCGAATTCCGAGTTAAAAGATCTGGCGGGCGGATTAGTTATTCTCTCTGCAAAATGGGAGATTTCCGCACGCCGGAATTTACATATTCATATGTGTTAGCGGTTCAAGCCATTTTAGCGGCGATATGAGAGCCAAATTCCACTTAATATTATCAGCGGCGAGGATCGGCCCGCATAAAAGAGCAATTGCCTGAAGGGAAGGGATAACACTAATATGCTTTCACATTTCAATGAAATACGAGCCCCATATTTACACCACGAGGTATATCGTTTACTGGGGCCGAGGACGGACACTGAGGGCCCGTACGGAGTTTATCGTCCTCCTCCCCAACTTCAATTATCACTTAAATGGACTTAATGCTGGAGATGCTAATGACGAGGGCGAGCGCATCCTTCCTCTCGAGTCCAACACCGACCCCCCCCCCAACCAACGGGGCGCCAAAACAAACGGACTTAGCGTCGCGATTAGTGTCTGGCGTATCGGGGGCCGTGATCAAACGCTCGGCTCCAAGTTTATGTATATGCGATGTCAGGGCCTTAAAATGATTTAGCTTGACGCCAGCGTTAGCAGAGACGGCTAATTTCCTATTCACTGCGTCTATTGGAGCCCCATTTGGATAAATGAGAGTGATTAAAAACCAAGATTGCGACAACACAAGATGTCACTCAGCGAACGTTCGAGGAACATCTGGTGTCAGGGAGACCTGAGACGGGCTCGGCGGAGAGGCGAGAACTTTCCCTCTTCACATCCTGGCATCCGCGCCCGCGCGCCGGGCTCTGGTGGCGTGCCAGCGCCTCGGCCATCTGTGTCCTTTAACCCTGAAGATGACAGATGTGGAGGCTGATTTGGAGATTCAGCTGAAATTCGCAGGCCGTCGCTTCACGCCACATCGAGTGGAGGATCTCGCAAGCACTTCCTGCCACTCACAGCCAGCCTAAATGAGCCAATCCACACGCCGTCAATTAGCAAAGTGCTTCAATTAATTCACTTTTCTTTCTATACGGGGAGGAAATTGGGCTAAAATTGAGACTTTCCAGGCAACCGCCACGTATCCCTGGCTAAAACGAGAGGAAGAAGCCGGCGGATCTTCACAGAACTCTAGGATGACGCTGATTTGGAGCGTGTGGTGAGTAGTTCTGTCGTTTAAGGTATATTAAGATGCAGGCGTCCAGATTTGCTTTAGTATATACACTGCGTGGGCCAAAACCTACCACCTCATATACCATTCAGAGTGGGTGGACCAGAAAGATCTCAGAAGGCCACACCTTACATAACATTTAGCTTCGCTTATAAATAGCGTTTACTCTGATCTCATAGGCTTCTTTCTTCTCTCCAACCCAGCAAAGCCCTGCGTCCACCACACACACTCTAAATACACCTCTGTATTATATTCAGACTAATAACCAAACTGTAACCTCACTAACACTCAATCAAATCCTCACAGCAATGTTCAACATCAGTACCTGACCTCACTGACACTCAATCAAATCCTCACAGCAATGTTCAACATCAGTACCTGACCTCACTAACACTCAATCAAATC
This sequence comes from Megaleporinus macrocephalus, assembly GCA_021613375.1. Taxonomy (NCBI): domain Eukaryota; kingdom Metazoa; phylum Chordata; class Actinopteri; order Characiformes; family Anostomidae; genus Megaleporinus; species Megaleporinus macrocephalus. The sequence continues at coordinate 41,362,557 of CM038721.1, read as the reverse complement.
CTCACAGCAATGTTCAACATCAGTACCTGACCTCACTAACACTCAATCAAATCCTCACAGCCATGATCCAACATCAGTACCTGAGCTCACTAACACTCAATCAAATCCTCACAGCAATGTTTAACATCAGTATCTGACCTCACTAACACTCAATCAAATCGTCACAGCAATGTTCAACATCAGTACCTGACCTCCGTAAATACACCTCTGTTTTATATTCAGACTAATAACTAAACTATAACCTCACTAACACTCAATCAAATCCTCACAGCAATGTTCAACATCAGTAACTGACCTCCCTAACACTCAATCAAATCCTCACAGCAATGTTCAACATCAGTATCTGACCTCACTAACACTCAATCAAATCCTCACAGCAATGTTCAACATCAGTACCTGACCTCACTAACACTCAATCAAATCCTCACAGCAATGTTCAACATCAGTAACTGACCTCCCTAACACTCAATCAAATCCTCACAGCAATGTTCAACATCAGTACCTGACCTCACTAACACTCAATCAAATCCTCACAGCAATGTTCAACATAAGTAATTGACCTCACTAACACTCAATCAAATCCTCACAGCAATGTTCAACATCAGTACCTGACCTCACTAAAGCTCAATCAAATCCTCACAGCAATGTTCAACATCAGTACCTGACCTCACTAACACTCAATCAAATCCTCACAGCAATGTTCAACATCAGTACCTGACCTCACTAATACTCAATCAAATCCTCACAGCAATGTTCAACATCAGTACCTGACCTCACTAACACTCATCAAATCCTCACAGCAATGTTTAACACAGTACCTGACCACACTAACACTCAATCAAATCCTCACAACAATGTTCAACAATCAGTACCTGACCTCACTAACACTCAATCAAAACCTCACAGCAATGTTCAACATCAGTACCTGACCACACTAACACTCAATCAAATCCTCACAGCAATGTTCAACATCAGTACCTGACCTCACTAACACTCAATCAATCCTCACAGCAATGTTCAATCAGTACCCTGACCTCACTAACACTCAATCAAATCCTCACAGCAATGTTCATCAGTACCTGACCTCACTAATACTCAATCACATCCTCACAGCAATGTTCAACCTCAGTACCTGACCACACTAACACTCAATCAAATCCTCACAGCAATGTTCTACACCAGTACCTGACCTCACTAACACTCAATCCGATCCTCACATCAATGTTCAACATCAGTACCTGACCTCACTAACACTCCATCAAATCCTCACAGCAATGTTCAACATCAGTACCTGACCTCACTAACACTCAATCAAATCCTCACAGCAATGTTCAACATCAGTACCTGACCTCACTAACACTCAATCAAATCCTCACAGCAATGTTCAACATCAGTACCTGACCTCAGTAAAGCTCAATCAAATCCTCACAGCAATGTTCAACATCAGTACCTGACCTCACTAACACTCAATCAAATCCTCACATCAATGTTCAACATCAGTACCTGACCTCACTTACACTCCATCAAATCCTCACAGCAATGTTCAACATCAGTACCTGACCTCACTAATACTCAATCAAATCCTCACAGCAATGTTCAACATCAGTACCTGACCTCACTAACACTCAATCAAATCCTCACAGCAATGCTCAACATCAGTACCTGACCTCACTAACACTCAATCAAATCCTCACATCAATGTTCAACATCAGTACCTGACCTCACTTACACTCCATCAAATCCTCACAGCAATGTTCAACATCAGTACCTGACCTCACTAACACGCAATCAAATCTTTACAGCAATGTTCAACATCAGTACCTGACCTCACTAACACTCAATCAAATCCTCACAGCAATGTTCAACATCAGTATCTGACCTCACTAACACTCAATCACATCCTCACAGCAATGTTCAACACCAGTACCTGACCTCACTAACACTCAATCAAATCCTCACAGCAATGTTCAACATCAGTACCTGACCTCACTAACACTCAATCAAATCCTCACAGCAATGTTCAACATCAGTACCTGACCTCACTAACACTCAATCAAATCCTCACAGCAATGTTCAACATCAGTACCTGACCACACTAACACTCAATCAAATCCTCACAGCAATGTTCAACATCAGTACCTGACCTCACTAACACTCAATCAAATCCTCACAGCAATGTTCAACATCAGTACCTGACCTCACTAACACTCAATCAAATCCTCACAGCAATGTTCAACATCAGTACCTGACCTCACTAACACTCAATCAAATCCTCACAGCAATGTTCAACATCAGTACCTGACCTCACTAACACTCAATCAAAATCCTCACAGCAATGTTCAACATCAGTACCTGACCTCACTAACACTCAATCAAATCCTCACAGCAATGTTCAACATCAGTACCTGACCTCACTAACACTCAATCAAATCCTCACAGCAATGTTCAACATCAGTACCTGACCTCACTAACACTCAATCAAATCCTCACAGCAATGTTCAACATCAGTACCTGACCTCACTAACACTCAATCAAATCCTCACAGCAATGTTCAACATCAGTACCTGACCTCATAAACTCAATCAAATCCTCACAGCAATGTTCAACATCAGTACCTGACCTTACTAACACCCAATCAAATCCTCACAGCAATGTTCCAACATCAGTACCTGACCTCACTAACACTCAATCAAATCCTCACAGCAATGTTTAACATCAGTATCTGACCTCACTAACACTCAATCAAATCCTCACAGCAATGTTCAACACCCGTACGTGACCTCCTTAAATACACCTCTGTATTATGTTCAAGCCAATAACCAAACTGTAATATCACTAATACTCACTAACACTCAATCAAATCCTCACAGCAATGTTCAACATCAGTATCTGACCTCACTAACACTCAATCAAATCCTCACAGCAATGTTCAACATCAGTACCTGACCTCACTAACACTCAATCAAATCCTCACAGCAATGTTCAAACATCAGTAACTGACCTCCCCTAACACGCAATCAAATCTCACAGCAATGTTCAACATCAGTATCTGACCTCACTAACACTCAATCAAATCCTCACAGCAATGTTCAACATCAGTACCAGACCTCACTAACACTCAACTCAAATCCTCACAGCAATGTTCAACATCAGTACCTGACCTCACTAACACTCAATCAAATCCTCACAGCAATGTTCAACATCAGTACCTGACCTCACTAACACTCAATCAAATCCTCACAGCAATGTTCAACATCAGTACCTGACCTCACTAACACTCAATCAAATCCTCACAGCAATGTTCAACATCAGTACCTGACCTCACTAATACTCAATCAAATCCTCACAGCAATGTTCAACATCAGTACCTGACCTCACTAACACTCAATCAAATCCTCACAGCAATGTTTAACACCAGTACCTGACCACACTAACACTCAATCAAATCCTCACAACAATGTTCAACATCAGTACCTGACCTCACTAACACTCAATCAAATCCTCACAGCAATGTTCAACATCAGTACCTGACCACACTAACACTCAATCAAATCCTCACAGCAATGTTCAACATCAGTACCTGACCTCACTAACACTCAATCAAATCCTCACAGCAATGTTCAACATCAGTACCTGACCTCACTAACACTCAATCAAATCCTCACAGCAATGTTCATCAGTACCTGACCTCACTAATACTCAATCACATCCTCACAGCAATGTTCAACCTCAGTACCTGACCACACTAACACTCAATCAAATCCTCACAGCAATGTTCAACATCAGTACCTGACCTCACTAACACTCAATCAAATCCTCACAGCAATGTTCAACATCAGTATCTGACCTCCATAAATACAGCCCTGTATTATATTTAAGCTAATAACTAAACTACTCATTACTAGTCAGTAATGCTGAACTCAGCAGGGGCGCGGGTGCTAGAGTGCCGTCCCGGGTCTGTAAGAGTCTCGTCCAGAAGCCTGGCGAGCTGTCTGAGACGTCCCTGGCCTGCTGATTACACCCCGGCGAGCTTGCTCCTCAGAGCTCCGCCACGTAAATTGCAGTGTCCCCTCGGCCCCCTCTTTTGTAATATCAAGCTCCGTATCGCCGCCCGGCTGAACCGCGCCGCCGCTCATTCTTTACCCAAATGACAGTGTTTTTGTGCAGGTAATGGCGCTCATTTTCCCCCAAAGCCCAGCGGTGGCTTCACTTATCATCAGCCTGAATCACAGCAGAAAGCTCCTCAAAGACCCCCAGCCACAAGGGGCCTTCAGAAAAAGAAAAAAAGACACTGAGAAACTCCCACCTGGCTGTCAGAGACCCCCAACCCAGCGCAAATATCAGACCAAACATGCTATAGAATCAGCCGCTGTAGCCACAACACAGACACAACATAGCCCGTCTCCTTTACTCTGCTCCTGGAAGGCACTCAGAGAGTTTGGGTGGGGGGGCTTGGTGGGGGGGGTGGGGGGGGGGCTTACATCTTGTTTTACATGCTGCTTGACTGATATGCAAACCAACCGGCCGTAGACGTGATGGCTGTTGCTACAGCAGCACAACAACAAAATTAGACCTCCATGAAACAAAGTGGTGAACGACGACCAACAAGAAAGTTCTGGAAAGTGTTTCTAGATTTAACTTCAAAAGCCTCTCTGTTGTTATGGTAGTAGAGTGGGCAGCTACTGACTACTGAGCACTCAGTCTCATAAACAGCTTGTTTGACATCATTTGCCTAATACTCAATCAAATCCTCACAGCAATGTTCCAAATCAGTACCTGACCTCACTAACACTCAATCAAATCCTCACAGCAATGTTCAAAATCAGTAACTGACCTCACTAATACTCAATCAAATACTCACAGCAATGTTCAAAATTAGTACCTGACCTCACTAACACTCAATCAAATCCTCACAGCAATGTTCCACATCAGTACCTGACCTCACTAACACTCAATCAAATCCTCACAGCAATGTTCAAAATCAGTAACTGACCTCACTAATACTCAATCAAATACTCACAGCAATGTTCAAAATTAGTAACTGACCTCACTAACACTCAATCAAATTCCTTACAGCAATGTTCCACATCAGTACCTGACCTCACTAACACTCAATCAAATCCTCACAGCAATGTTCCAAATCAGTAACTGACATCACTAATACTCGATCAAATTCTCACAGCAATGTTCAAAATCAGTAACTGACCTCACTAATACTCAATCAAATACTCACATCCATGTTCAACATCAGTACCTGACCTCATTAACACTCAATTAAGTGATGTTTACAGTGATGGTGGTGGTGTTTACAGTGGTGGTGATGTTTACAGAGGTGGTGATGATGGTGTTTACAGTGGTAGTGGTGATGTTTACAGTGGTGATGATGTTAACAGAGGTGGTGATGATGGTGTTTACAGTGGTGGTGATGTTTACAGAGGTGGTGGTGATGGTGTTTACAGTGGTGATGATGTTAACAGTGGTGATGATGGTGTTTACAGTGGTGGTGATGGTGTTTACAGTGGTGGTGATGTTCACAGAGGTGGTGATGATGTTTACAGTGGTGATGGTGATGTTTACAGTGGTGGTGGTGGTGTTTACAGTGGTGGTGATGGTGTTTACAGTGATGATGGTTATGTTTACAGAGGTGGTGATGGTGTTTACAGTGGTGATGGTGTTTACAGTGATGGTGATGTTTACAGTGGTGGTGATGATGTTTACAGTGGTGGTGATGGTGATGTTTACGGTGGTGGTGGTGTTTACAGTGGTGGTGATGATGTTTACAGTGGTGGTGATGGTGTTTACAGTGGTGATGGTGGTGTTTACGGTGGTGATGATGTTTACAGTGGTGGTGATGATGTTTACAGTGTTGGTGATGTTTACAGTGGTGGTGATGTTTACAGTGTTGGTGATGGTGTTTACAGTGCTGGTAATGTTTACAGTGATGGTGATGGTGTTTACAGTGCTGTTAATGTTTACAGTGCTGGTGATGTTATTTACAGCGGTGGTGATGGTGTTTGTGGTGGTGGTGATGGTGTTTGTGGTGGTGGTGATGGTGTTTGTGGTGGTGGTGTTGGTGTTTACAGTGGTGGTGATGGTGTTTGTGGTGGTGGTGATGGTGTTAACAGTGGTTGTGATGGTGTTTGTGGTGGTGGTGATGGTGTTCATAGTGCTGGTAATGTTTACAGTGGTGGTGATGGTGATGTTTACAGTGGTGATGGTGTTTGTGGTGGTAGTGTTTACAGTTGTGGTGATGGTGTGTACAGTGGTGGTGATGGTGTTTACAGTGGTGGTGATGGTGTTTACAGTGGTGGTGATGGTAACCAGGGGTTGCCATGTCTACAACACTAATCTACACATTGTATTTACTATGAAACCCACCAGTGAAGCTACACGTGTCTTCTGAGTTTATCTGGATGTTGATGGTAAAATGTGGAAGATCTGAAAATACTAGGTTTTCTTTGGGGACTATTTGAACCTCACAGCGTCCTGCATGTATCCCTCCACCATGAATGGAGTTTAAGACTGAGATCTTCTCTAAACTATCATAAACAGCGTCTCAGAATCAGACAGTGTATTTATAACATCTACTGTAAGAACTTTCTGTGAGGAGCTTTTAGAGGTGGACGTCTGGTTCCATTCACCACCACTGTGAACAGATCTGACTTGGTCAGGTCTTTATGCAATGAAACATTTTACACGAAACTATCAACAGAATTATGCAGAGATTCAGAAAAATAAAATAGTGGTATTCCCCTTTAACAAATCTTCAGTTTTGAATCTTAGAACTCGTGAACGTCAGCCGATCTCCAGAATGTGAAAAACCTTCAATCAATCAATCATCTGCAAATTGACGCTTCACAGTTTTAATAAACGCTCGACAAATAGAGCTTCCATTCACTTCCTGCCTGTCTGGGAAAGATGTGACCCATCTGAGCTTCTGCAGAGTCGGTGCTGCGCTGAATCACACCCATGCATCTTGATTTGGCTGACAGTTGCGCTCTTTGTGAATGGAGAACGCTCCGCAGTGGGAAAGTTAAATTAAACAACTGTTTTTGACCCCCGCTGTATGGGAACACACACACTCATGCCCCGCGGACAGGAGACGCTGACAGGCTCCCTGGAGAGAGAGCAGGAATGCCTGCACCATAAACTGCCACCAGTGCTGAATTAACTCTTACAGTCCAGCGGGACCCAGAACAGTACCACACTCCTCCTAACGTACGGGATCCATACAGCTTTGTTGTTGCTCTGCAGGTTCCTTTAGCTTTAATTAGTAGGTGTAAGTTTACTGTAGATCAGTGATTGTATGTATAGAACACCTACTCATAAACTCATCAGGACAACTACACCTACATACTCATATAAAGGCTCATTACAATAACCACCATCTATCATAGAGTCTGCTGAAGGAGGTTCTAGATAAGTGTAAATATATAAAGCAGAGTAGGAATATAAGCAGTAGAGTAAGCAGGTTCTAGATAACTGAGTGTAAGTGAGGGATAGTGTAGGCTGGCTCTAGATAACTAAATGTGTGACATGAGTGGTAGATTAAGCAAGTTCTAAATAACGAAGTGTAAATATAAATAATAGTGTAAGCAGGTTCTAGATAACTGGTAGTGGTAGACTAAACAAGTTATACACATGTGAGTGGCAATATGCATGATACACATTACAGTATACTGAGTTACCCCACACTACAAGATACTGAGTTACCCCACACTACAAGATACTGAGTTACCCCACACTACAAGATACTGAGTTACCCCACACTACAAGATACTGAGTTACCCCACACTACAAGATACTGAGTTACCCCACACAACAAGATAGTGAGATATCCCACACTACAGGATACTGAGTTACCCCACACTACAAGATACTGAGTTACCCCACACTACAAGATACTGAGTTACCCCACACTACAAGATAGTGAGATATCCCACACTACATGATAAGGTACTGAGTTACCCCACACTACAAGATACTGAGTTACCCCACACTACAATATACTGAGTTAACCCACAGTATAGGATACTTATTTACCCCACACTACAGGATACTGAGTTACCCCACACTACAAGATACTAAATTAATCCACACAGTATGCCAAGTTACCCCACACTACAGTATACTGAGTTAACCCACAGTACAAGATACTGCGTTACGCCACACTACAGTGTTGGGCTACCATGTCTTCCAGGTGGTTGTTAGGAGTCAAGTTATATCTTATATCTGTTATAGACCTTATCTGGTCAGAAATATCTCCTGAAAAACGAGTAACTGGTACATAAAGACTGGACATGAAAGGGCTGAAGGGTGGGCTCTAAATTTTACACTGTAGCATATGTTTAACAGAATTAAAGTCGATAATGGAATTTTCCACCAAGAAGCAGCGTTTTGCTAATAAGCTCCATCTAAACTAAACAAAAGCCAATTTCACATCAAACCCCATTACGGCCGTATGAAATCTGCTGATGTTTCTGCAGCTCGACGGCGTCAGATTCACATCCAGAACCCTCTGAATAAAGGTATTGTTCTTCAATTAACTGGTTATGTGATTTTCCCCATAATCCTGTTTCTCTCTCTGCTGCTGCTGGTCAGCGGGGAGCGGTTTGCAGCGCTGGACAGCCAGAATGAATTCCTGCGGCACACACAGATCTGTCGCGTTTGGCTGAGAGTGTGTATGTGTGTATGTGTGTGTGTGAGGCTTAGATCATGTCTAAACACTGCATTGTGTTCTGCTGAAAGAAATCTGTTCTTTTATTTCAACATCACTGCTGTCCACACTGCTCCCACTACGGCGCTGGGCCAAGGCCAAAGCTGGGGACAGTCCATGAGTTCACAAAACATGTCTGAGTTAGGCCTACTTTTACAAACATCCCAACGAAAAGTTGAGTAGAGTTACAGCAAAGCAGGTGGGTTTCATGCTGGAGAACAATATTGAGTGGTATGAAAGCCTGAAGCTGAAGAATAAACCAAATAAACACAGTTTACACAATTTGCATCTTTAATTTTGCACTGAAGCTGCAAGGCCTATGTTCACTGTATGGTCAAAAGTATGTGGACACCCTTTCTAATGACTGCGTTTGGTTGTTTCAGTCACACCAATTGTTAGCAGGTGTATTAAATAAAGCACATAGTCTTGCAATCTTAATAGAGCTTAAGCCAGAGACCCATAGCACTTTAACAGGATGCCATCTTCACGACAGATCAGCTTGCCCTGCTAGAGCTGCCTCAGACAAGCGTAAGGGCTATTATTCTGAAAGAACAACAACATCTAAAACTAAGACAATCCCATGATGCAACACAAGCTGGGTGCAAGCGGACCTATGAGCGGTGATGCATTTTTATTACTTACACAGCTCATACAGAGTCAGTACTACTTACACAGTTCATACAGAGTCAGTTCTACTTACACAGTTCATACAGAGTCAGTACTACTTACACAGCTCATACAGAGTCAGTACTACTTACACAGCTCATACAGAGTCAGTACTACTTACACAGCTCATACAGAGTCAGTACTACTCACACAGCTCATACAGAGTCAGTACTACTTACATAGCTCATACAGAATCAGTACTACTCACACAGCTCATACAGAGTCAGTACTACTCACACAGCTCATACAGAGTCAGTACTACTTACACAGCTCATACAGAGTCAGTACTACTCACACAGCTCATACAGAGTCAGTTCTACTTACACAGCTCATACAGAGTCAGTACTACTTACACAGCTCATACAGAGTCAGTACTACTCACACAGCTCATACAGAGTCAGTACTACTTACATAGCTCATACAGAATCAGTACTACTCACACAGCTCATACAGAGTCAGTTCTACTCACACAGCTCATACAGAGTCAGTTCTACTTACACAGCTCATACAGAGTCAGTACTACTCACACATCTCATACAGAGTCAGTACTACTTACACAGCTCATACAGAGTCAGTACTACTCACACAGCTCATACAGAGTCAGTTCTACTTACACAGCTCATACAGAGTCAGTACTACTTACACAGCTCATACAGAGTCAGTACTACTCACACAGCTCATACAGAGTCAGTACTACTTACATAGCTCATACAGAGTCAGTACTACTTACACAGCTCATACAGAGTCAGTACTACTCACACAGCTCCCACAGAGTCAGTACTACTTACACAGCTCATACAGAGTCAGTACTACTTACACAGCTCATACAGAGTCAGTACTACTTACACAGCTCATACAGAGTCAGTACTACTTACATAGCTCATACAGAGTCAGTACTACTTACACAGCTCATACAGAGTCAGTACTACTCACACAGCTCCCACAGAGTCAGTACTACTTACACAGCTCATACAGAGTCAGTACTACTTACACAGCTCATACAGAGTCAGTACTACTTACATAGCTCATACAGAGTCAGTACTACTCACACAGCTCATACAGAGTCAGTACTACTTACATAGCTCATACAGAATCAGTACTACTCACACAGCTCATACAGAGTCAGTACTACTCACACATCTCATACAGAGTCAGTACTACTACACAGCTCATACAGAGTCAGTACTACTCACACAGCTCATACAGAGTCAGTTCTACTTACACAGCTCATACAGAGTCAGTACTACTTACACAGCTCATACAGAGTCAGTACTACTCACACAGCTCATACAGAGTCAGTACTACTTACATAGCTCATACAGAGTCAGTACTACTTACACAGCTCATACAGAGTCAGTACTACTCACACAGCTCCCACAGAGTCAGTACTACTTAGGCAGCTCACTAGGTTTAGAGACAGAGCCAGTGTTTTATATTACAGCTCATACAGAGTCAGTACTACTCACACAGCTCATACAGAGCCAGTACTACTTACACAGCTCATACAGAGTCAGTACTACTTACACAGCTCATACAGAGTCAGTACTACTTACATAGCTCATACAGAGTCAGTACTACTTACACAGCTCATACAGAGTCAGTACTACTCACACAGCTCCCACAGAGTCAGTACTACTTACACAGCTCATACAGAGTCAGTACTACTTACACAGCTCATACAGAGTCAGTACTACTTACACAGCTCATACAGAGTCAGTACTACTTACATAGCTCATACAGAGTCAGTACTACTTACACAGCTCATACAGAGTCAGTACTACTCACACAGCTCCCACAGAGTCAGTACTACTTACACAGCTCATACAGAGTCAGTACTACTTACACAGCTCATACAGAGTCAGTACTACTTACATAGCTCATACAGAGTCAGTACTACTCACACAGCTCATACAGAGTCAGTACTACTTACATAGCTCATACAGAATCAGTACTACTCACACAGCTCATACAGAGTCAGTACTACTCACACATCTCATACAGAGTCAGTACTACTTACACAGCTCATACAGAGTCAGTGCTACTCACACAGCTCATACAGAGTCAGTTCTACTTACACAGCTCATACAGAGTCAGTACTACTTACACAGCTCATACAGAGTCAGTACTACTCACACAGCTCATACAGAGTCAGTACTACTTACATAGCTCATACAGAGTCAGTACTACTTACACAGCTCATACAGAGTCAGTACTACTCACACAGCTCCCACAGAGTCAGTACTACTTAGGCAGCTCACTAGGTTTAGAGACAGAGCCAGTGTTTTATATTACAGCTCATACAGAGTCAGTACTACTTACACAGCTCATACAGAGTCAGTACTACTTACACAGCTCATACAGAGTCAGTACTACTTACATAGCTCATACAGAGTCAGTACTACTTACACAGCTCATACAGAGTCAGTACTACTCACACAGCTCCCACAGAGTCAGTACTACTTACACAGCTCCCACAGAGTCAGTACTACTTACACAGCTCATACAGAGTCAGTACTACTTACACAGCTCATACAGAGTCAGTACTACTCACACAGCTCATACAGAGTCAGTACTACTCACACATCTCATACAGAGTCAGTACTACTTACACAGCTCATACAGAGTCAGTACTACTCACACAGCTCATACAGAGTCAGTTCTACTTACACAGCTCATACAGAGTCAGTACTACTTACACAGCTCATACAGAGTCAGTACTACTCACACAGCTCATACAGAGCCAGTACTACTTAAGCAGCTCACTCGGTTTAGAGACAGAGCCAGTGTTTTATATTACAGAGAGGCTTTTTTTCAGCTCATATCTTTTAGCAGAAAAACAGTCGCTCTACAAAGAGACCCCAGGCGTGATAAGAGGCCCTAAACACTTTATTTCAGTTCAGTTTATATGAGTAGAGAGTAAGAATCTTGAACCTGGCTTTTATTAGCTCTGCCTGCTGTTAGTCTATAGTACTGCTCATCTACGGTTCATGATAGTATGTCACACTACACAGCGTGCCATGACTCATCCTTCTGGTGCGTCGCTCTGAGACATACACTGAGTTCCAAACTGCATTGGGAAGCAATGTCAGCACCAGAACTGCATCTCTGGAGCTTCATGAAATGGGTCTTCATGGCTGAGCAGCTGCACACAAGCCTAAGATCCCTATGTGCAACGCCAAGTGTCGGCTGGAGGGGTGTCCACATACTTTAGCCCATATACTGTAGCTAACAAGTAATGAAAGCTTATGTACACCAGTGAGAAAACTGTATCTCTAGATCATAACATGTTTGATACAAATTAAGTCTAGACTTTCTGGCTCTGCTGTATATAAACATAGACAAGCATGTCAGCCCTGTTGAGGCAAAACCCCACATCCCCAAAAATCCTGTTTTAACCTAATTTTTTAAAATATTTTTTAAAAGTAATTTGTTCCATTTCTTTTGGTCCAATTCTCGTAAACACAGTGGTCATACAAATATTTATGTTACTTTGTATTGTATGTATGATTATTTACATCTGGTCTAATCATATCTGCTGTTCTTACTGGTGAACATACACTTGTTGATCAGATAAACACTATCAGCTTAGGGGCCTCAGACTTCTACACAGTAGTGAATCTTGGCAGTAAATAAACACAAACATTGATTTAATAATGTATTGATTAGATACAACAGATACTGCATAATCACTACATCTATTACTGGGGTTCCTCATAAAGACACTAGGAAATTACTCAAATTACTACATACTTATATTATTATAAATATTATTTGTATTTGTTCTAATATTAGTGTTTAATAAACATTTACTGTTCAAATAAGCAGTCTTTTCATATCACAGGTACTCAAAACCTCTGCGCAGCACTGTAAATGTAAATGATACACATCTAGGGTTCGGGTTATGGTGATTTGGTCCATACGTGTCCATGTTTATAGATATTAGTGAGTTATAAACCACATAATCAACTGAGACTGAAGTTAGCGGGAGATGATTTAGGCCTCCTGTTAGCACCATGCTAACTGGTACATTACTGCTACACTAGCCACCAAGTTGACTCCAGCGCTAAAGCTAAAGAAGCAAGCTTCAGATGCTAAAAGTCTCGTCTCAGTAACATGTTGGCGACTGAACTATTGCTCGAGGAGAGCAGTAAGACAAGGGCCTGCTGAAGTCGAGGTTCACCTCATGAAAGAACAGTAAAGCACCTCCACAGAGCTCTGCACTCTGCTCGGAGTGGGATCAGGGAGAGAGGAGAGGATGGAGGGAGGGGGACCGAGGCAGTGGGAAAGGGGGAACGAGGGAAAACAAAGGCTGCTGGTGGGAGGTTCGGCCTTGGCAGGAAGAGACAGACGGGTGGAGAATTAGCCGCGGCTAACTGAGCCGCTATTGTCCGCTGGTCTGTCGCGCTGTTAGCACTGCAGGAGCCAAACCTACAGACACAGCGCTAACGCTAACGCTAATCGAGCCAGACTGACAGGAGCGACTCAGACTCAGATCTTCATTACTGTCTCCTGCATCTATCTATCTATCTATCTATCTATCTATCTATCTATCTATCTATCTATCTATCTATCTATCTATCAGTATAACTCTATCTATCTTTCTATCTATCTATCTATCAGTATAACTCTATCTATCTTTCTATCTATCTATCTATCTATCAGTATAACTCTATCTATCTTTCTATCTATCTATCGATCTATCAGTATAACTCTATCTGTCTATCTATCTATCTATCTATCTATCTATCTATCTATCTATCCATCAGTATAACTCTATCTATCTATCTATCTATCAGTATAACTCTATCTATCTTTCTATCTATCTATCTATCTACCTATCAGTATAACTATCTATCTATCTATCCATCAGTATAACTCTATCTATCTATCTATCTATCTATCTATCTATCTATCTATCTATCTATCTATCTATCTATCTATCTATCAGTATAACTATCTTTCTATCTATCTATCTATCTATCTATCTACCTATCAGTATATCTATCTATCTATCTATCTATCTATCTATCTATCTATCTATCTATCTATCAGTATAACTCTATCTATCTATCTATCTATCTATCTATCTGTCTATCTATCAGTATAACTCTATCTATCTATCTATCTATCTATCTATCTATCAGTATAACTCTATCTATCTATCTATCTATCTATCTATCTATCTATCTATCTATCTATCTATCTATCAGTATAACTCTATCTATCTATCTATCTATCTATCTATCTATCTATCTATCTATCTATCTATCTATCTATCTATCTATCAGTATAACTCTATCTATCTATCTATCTATCTATCTATCTATCTATCTATCTATCTATCTATCTATCAGTATAACTCTATCTATCTATCTATCTATCTATCTATCTATCTATCTATCTATCTATCTATCTATCTATCTATACACCAACATGTTATTAGCAAGATTTAGATTTTACACATAGTTTAATAGTAATATTGAGTAATGAACAATTCATATTAGTTGGTGAAAACTTTATAGTAGTTACTGACCAATTTGTAGTAGTTACTAAATACTTTATAGTAGTTATTGAAATAATTATAGTAGTTACTGAATACTTTATAGTAGTTATTGAAAAAATTACAGTAGTTACTGACTATTTTATAGTAGTTAATGAATGATCTTTAAAAGAAATAGTAACAAGTTAGTGAAAAATAAGTATTCCACCATTTATAAACAGATCATGTTATTGTTTGTTTTCTTTACAATTCGACTCCTATCACAATTGTTTTGGATAATTCCTCATATAAACATACTAAAAGGTAACTATTCATAAGTATTCAGTAAGTATGACATAAAGGAAAAATAAACTTGCTAATATTAATAAACAACAAAAAAAGAACACAATGAATTTATCTTTGAATTTTAAAACTGTTTTGAAGCTGAAATAAACAGCGCATTGTTTTGAAGTTGCCACACACATTCCTTAAATCCGACGATCAAACGTTTCACACATTAAAGCTGATCAGAAGCTCAGAGAGATTATAATAAAACACGGAAAGAATAAACACAACAGCCTCGTAGCGTGTAACCATTTATACTGCAATTATATATACAACAGAAACTGCATCCTGATAGCACACATGACTGGAACAGGTCAGCTTTCTGCAGATATATACAGATATATAAAGAAATATACAGACATGTACAAATATATACAGAAATATACATGTATATACAGGTATATATATATATATATATACACACACACACAGGTATATACAGTTATATAGAGGTATATACAGAAATATACAGGTATATAGAGGTATATCCAGATGTATACTGGTATATACAGATATATACAGGTATATACAAATATGTACAAATATATAGACGTATATACAGGTATATACAGATATATACAGGTATAAAGACGTATATACAGATATACACAGGTATATACAGGTATATACAGATATATACAGGTATATACAGATATACACAGGTATATACAGAGATATCCAGGTATATACAGGTATATACAAATATATACAGAAATATTAACATATATACAAAAATATGCAGGTATATAGAGATATATACAGAAATATACAAATATATAGAGATATATACAAATATATAAAGGTGTATATATATATATATATATATATACACAAGTATACACAGTTATATGCAAATATATACAGCTATAGACAGATATATACTGGTATGTACAGGGAGTATGTTGTTATGATGCAGTGCAGCTGAACGCATCATTACATTAAAGCGTGTTTTGCTAAAGTAACTGACACAATGGCTTTAAAAACAGGCCTGTATATTGAATTTCATGCGCCGGGTGGTTTATATGTCTGCGCCATCATATGCTGGTCGCTCCAAGCTACATGTTTTCAGCAGGCCGTCAGAATCTGACTTAATGTCCAGCTTTAAAACCAGGCATCCAAACAGAGCCCGTGCTTTATGGGCAGCGGCGGAATAAAGGAGCCGGTGCGTTTCACTGTCCGCCAGGCTTATACCATCACTGTAAGCACATTAACATCCCTTCCCTCCTTTCAGGAGACGTCGCTTCCTTGCACTGCCGACAACTTGCTCTTTTGTTACCTCCACTCACTTTGAGTGCACGTAATGGCTGAAATGGGTAATGAACAGGCAGGCAAGGCAAAAAACAGCACAAACACAGCGCCGCACAAAAGGAGCCGTGGAGGGAGAAAAAAGTGGGGGGGAGGGAAAAAAGGGAAGCTCCAGCCACGCGGCACTCTGCGGCTCTCTGAGCCGGCCGGGCAGGACGCAGGCCGCTTTAGGATGAACCCATGCAGCACTAAACCCCACTGTCCGTGTCCAATCAGGGCCGGTTCTTCTCTCGCCGCCGGGGCTCCTCCGCTCCACACTGCAAACCCTGTGCACTAATTGCTAGATTGTACCAGATTTTCTAGTTCAGTTCCACCCTATAATCGACTCACAATGATGGGCAAGGAAGGGGAAAACTTCAGAGTCCAGCGCGCAGAGCCGCGGCCAGAGAGCACAGACCACTCAAGGAACAGTGAGCACATGCCTGGGTGTGTGCGTGCTCGGGTTTGTTTTCATACCTTGTCAGGACGTGACATATCACTTGTCACTTATATATATATATATATATATATGCAGGTGGGTATATACAAGGTCTTCTATGCAATAAAAATTAGGGCCAATTAAATATATGAGCCATATTAAATATATGCATTTATAATACATATAATACTTTTATATGTATAACATCAATAAGACATACTACCTATAGACATTTGCACTACCTATCTACCTACCCAGCTATATATATATATATATATATATATATATATATATATATATATATATATATATATATATATATATATATATGTAGTATTGCCTATGTGTAATAATAAAATACATAGATATATACATATATACATATATAGATTTAATATATGTGTAAATGTCCACAGGTATTATACAGATACTATATATATATATATATATATATATATATATATATATAATTAATAATAATTAAATCTATACTCTGTGCAGCTCTGATGTGTGTAACAGTGAACAGCACTGGCAGACAGAGAGTCTGTATGTGACAGGGGTGGTGTGTGGGGGGATTTGGGGTTAAGGAGGAACACAGTAGCCCCCCTGTGCTGTCTGGCAGCCTCTAAACAGAGACTTTCTTCCAGAAACAGCAGCCAAAGCTCCGCACTCCCCAACACACAATCCTTCAAACCCTCACCCGCAGGCCCGGCCGGCTCTCCAGAGACGCATCCAGGTCTACGGTACCCCATATCAGAGTACTGCTCGTTCTCCTCTTATTATTAAACTACATTTAAATAAACAAACAAATAAATAAATAACTAAACACACTTTTTAATGCACAGTCACTGTTAAATCATTTAAAACATGAAACGTGATCCAGTCATGGTACGTGTTAGCTTTAATGTGATTTCCAGTGTTAATGTTCAGTAAGTCATTTGTTTTACTGTGCAGTACATGACGGAACTCTTTGTTCTTTTTTTAATTATTCAGCCTAATTATGGGTGAACATCCCAAACATTCCAAACTGCTCAGATATTTGTGGGCGTGGCAGATCACATCATGATTGACAGCGATTGTCAGTACTACTTTACATAAGACAGTCTAGTGCAGAGAGTTGAAGCTGCAGCTCTTTGATTGGCAGGAATTCTCCTCACCAGACCGTATACAGTGGCGTGTTTGTTCTGCGTCGCTCGTTGTGTTTGTTCTCGGTGCTTTGCTACCTGATTCTGAATGATATGCTGCTTGTACGCTCTGTTCTGTGTGCATAATTTCAATTGTAATGACTTTAAATTATGTTTATTTTATGCAGGTTTGTTCGTGTATCCTACTACATTATGCATGTTTGGTTATATTTCACATATTCCACCAGATATGTTAATGCAGGATTTTAAACCTGTGCTATTTTTGGAGGCTCTTAACATCTGGACAATGACAACAGAGGAACAACAGGCTGTTTATTGGCAAATATATTAATTAATATTTGTACATTAATTCATTAATATATTAAAAATCAGGCTTAATTGGGCAGGGATGTGTTCAAACAACCACAATAGGCTGATATAGCAAAAATATCATGATACTAATACTGTGCAAAAGTCAGAGACCACCTTAAACTACTAGATTTCCAGTCCAGTTATTCATCTTCAGATATTTAGAAGTTTAAATATGAGTCTATTCACTTCTATAAGGAGGAAGAAGCTGCAGAGAAGACTGAGACTCCTAACAACCACCTGGAAGACCTGCTAGGCCCACTAACTGTCTTCAATCAGATAACCAGTTCTTTGATCTCATCAAGCAAGGAGAACGTTAAGCTCCACCTCCAGATCTGAGAACATCCACGGCTGTTTCTGTCCACTGTGAGAAGACACCTCAACACTGTGGGTCTGAAAAGATGTTCAAGAAGCTCCTCACTAAGAAAAGCAGATACAGACACACCAAACAAAGAAGCTGAACACTGGACTGACCACCCCAGAGTTTAGAACCTCAACACCACTGAATGGACTGACCACCCCAGAGTTTAGAACCTCAACACCACTAAAAGGACTGACCACCCCAGAGTCCACAACCTCAACATCACTGAATAGACTGACCACCCCAGAGTCCACAACCTCAACATCACTGAATAGACTGACCACCCCAGAGTCCACAACCTCAACACCACTGAATGGACTGACCACCCTAGAGTCCACAACCTCAACATCATTGAATGGACTGATCACCCCAGAGTCCACAATCTCAACACCACTGAATGGACTGACCACCTCAGAGTCCATAACTTCAACACCATTGAAGGGACTGACCAACCCAGAGTCTAGAACCTCAACACCACTGAATAGACTGACCACCCCAGAGTCCAGAACCTCAACACCAATGAATGGACTGATCACCCCAGAGTCCACAACCTCAACACCACTGAATGGACTGACCACCTCAGAGTCCACAACCTCAACACCACTGAATGGACCGACCACCTCAGAGTCCAGAACCTCAACATCATTAAATGGACTGACCACCCCTAAATCCAGAACCTCAACATCATTAAATGGACTGACCACCCCTAAATCCAGAACCTCAACACCACTGAATGGACTGACCACCCCAGAGTCCAGAACCTTAATATCACTGATTTGTGGGTTTATTTGGATGTCGAGAAGCAGGACCAACTTCTAAGACTGAACTTTGGAGGTGCTTCTGGTTGAGGAACTGAACATCTCCTGAAAAGAATGGAATCTGTAATAAAGTTGTAATAAATATGTAATAAAGCTGTAATAAAGCTGTAATAAAAGTGTAATAAGGTGTAACAAAGCTGTAATAAATATGTAATAAAGCTGTGATAAATATGTAACAAAGCTGTAATAAATATGTAATAAAAGTGTAATAAGGTGTAATAAAGGTGTAATAACTGCTGAAACATCTCAAATGTTCTCTAGATTTGAGCTAATCAATAGGAAAATTCTCAAATTTTCAAAAAAGTAAAATAAAAACATGCAGCACCGTCTAAAAACTGTATTTTAGCCCATTTTATATCATTTTTAGGACAAACCGATGAAGAGTTTAGATTGTATATCACAACAATGTGCTGAAATAAGTGTGTTTAAATAGCAGCTAGCGCACTTATTAATAAAAAGCATTTATTGTCACTTAGTACATCAAAGCAATCCATATATTTGCATAATTTCATGTGTGAATCTTAAAAAAGAATGTTTTCAAACTGTGGCCACTTCAGTTCCCATCAGCTTCCAAAGGCTGTCCTGGTAGCGCATGTTTCTGAGAGGATAACAGGTTCCAGATCAGATCAGTGGCTCGAGCTCCAGATATGACACACTTTTCTGATGTTACACTTTGTTCTGAAACATTTACCCCCAACTCATGGAGCGCCCCCGTCACCCTCCACCCCCCAATCCCCCCCACCAGCGCCCGGCTTCCCCCCTGATCTGTCTGCCGCATATCTTTAAAGTTCACCTCTCCGTCCCGCCAGGAACAGTCCACCCCCATGCACGCGCTCTCCCTCTCCTCCTCGCTCGCTCACTCGCTCTCTCGTTCACTCGGGCTGCAGGAAGGAAGGACGGGCGCACGCACACGCTCGGCCGCCGAGGCAGCAGAGACAAAACAGCTAGCCAGCGCTCTTTTAATTAGCGCGTGCATTTCTGACAGAAGATGTAATTTGCCTTTGTCCGCCGAGCGGGACGGTGCGAGAAGCACCTGCGGAATCAAAGAGGAAGAAAGGTACCAGCATGGAGCGCATGTGTATCCAGGTGCCTGCTCGCGCCGCAAGTATGCTAGTCCTTCCCCCCCGTTCGCCCGGGCTTGCACGCTCTTCAGCTCACATCACAACAACCTGCATGCTCCTTGAAGGCTGACCACACACGTTACCCGGCCCTCGCAGCCTGAAGACCACCCCCCCCCCCCAGCAAGCAGGGGCTTGAAAATAGAGACAGGTAATTAGCATTAGCATTAGCTTACCTGTGCTCAGCTAGCAGAGGCCTAATGCACCTTCTTTTTTTTTCTTTTTTTTCCTCTTTTTTTTCATTTAAATCCAAATCCACACCCTTCCGCGGCTTCCCCGGGGCGGCCGCCGGCGCTCAGGACATTTGCTCTGCGGTGTCTTCCCTCTGCCCGTGCCTGGCTGAGTGCAAGGCGAGCTAGGAATGCACTGGGCTTTAGACTTTTTTGTCCAAGCTGTAGGTCTTTTTTAGTGAAGCAAGATTAGTTCATACAAAACTCAACAATACAGCAGTGAAACCCATTGTTGATATTCAACATTTTTCACATAGCGGAACAGAATAGACAATACGGTAGCTAGGAAACCATGGACCGGATTACAAGCTGATCGTATCAGCTTCCTTTTCCGCGGCCTGTAATCCGTTTCCATTCAAGAGCGGGAGACGGAGGCAGACGTAAACCGAAATCGATATCTGAGGGATGGGGAAGGAGGAGGTTGGGGGGGGGGGGGGTGTTTCACATGGAAACAAACCAAACAATAAACATTTTTTTTTCCTTTATTCCAGCCTGTTTTGGAAGAAGGTGGGGCTACCATAAGTCTGAGAGCTGCAGAAATGTGCACGGCATCATTTCACATCAGGGACCCCAACGGTATCTGTTCTAGGGCCCCATCTGCACGCATGTAATGTACGCAACAACAGAAGTGCTCACATTAGTTCCGGACCTGCTTTTACACCAAACACCACTTAATGTGACTCGTTAGACGAATAAACTGAGCCGTCAGCAGTAACGACACTTAGAACCAGCCTGTAAAAAACCTTACCCGCTCTGTACCTGCGCTCCCGGCTCCACGCTCCCGGTGAATCCGGCTGCCGTGTTTTCCCTGGCTCCTTTGCTCCTCTAGGTAGCCAGAGAGAGGGATTGTTCAAGCCTTTCCTTTTCATCACTTCTGCAATTGACCAATTGACAACTGATTGATGGTTATCTTTCCACACCTACAAAGGCAGAAATTACCATCACTAAAGCCACTTACAGTAAAAAAAAGGGGGGAAAAAAACTCCAGCGTAAATTACATGTTGCTAAAATTCCCCTTCACTCAGCCCCGTACAATGGAAGCCAAACGGGGGGTGAAAAAAAAAGTTTCCCTTTTTTTGTCACTCGCGAGGCTCTGTAGATTTGGCCTTCCCTGCCAAGAGCAGCGAGAACTTGACAGCTTCTTTAAATGGTGAGGCACAAAAGCTGGTGAATGAGGGATGGTATTGGGCTGGACTGCCATTCTCTGCAAGAGGACCATTATTTGCATTGAAAACAGAGGAGCTGGTGAAAAACAGATAAGGAATATCTGAATACGAGCTGGGACACTCCAAGTAATGTTGGGTTGAGGGGGGGCTTTACAAAAACTCGGGGGGTAAAAATGATTACAATTCAGTTTAAATGAACGTTTTGACACTCTTGTGGTTTTTACATCTCCTGATTCTTCCAAATACACACAAATAAAATAAAATGAATAAGAAAGAAATATTTGGTGAGTATATATATATATATATATATATATATATATATCATTCACTAGCCAAAGGACAACAAGTTTCTCCATCTACTTTTAATGAAAGTCAATGGAGCCAGAATGCTTTCCAAGCTATGCATTTGAATGATGTACAAAAAGAAAAAAAGGAAAATTTGAAATATGTGTGTGTGTGTGTTTGTGTTTTTGTGTATAATGCACTGGGTCTGATATTGAAAGTTAAAATATATATGATTTATATATATGACCCTGTGCATTATATGCACACAAACACACACACGCACATATACACACACACACACACACACACACACACACATATATATATAGTGGCTGATTTAACTTTCAATATCAGACCCAGTGCATTTGCCTCTATACTGAGGTTGGTGGCAACACACTCACACAGAAACGTTTCAACCTGCAGAATGTATGTAGAGGCCTGAATCTGCAGCTTGCAAGCATTTTCCTTTTCTTTTCTTCCACCGCTTCTCTTTTTTTCACAGCCTGCGAGGCTGAAAGGCCTGAGAAAGTAGGAATAGGGAGGGAGGGATGGAGGGAAAGCGAGTGGTTTTGCCCAGAAGCACTCAGCTGCCAACAAGAAGCTTCCCTTTTCTATGGGCAGAGGAACAATTCCAAAAAAAAAAAAAAAAACCTTTCAGACTCTTTCAGTCGGAGCAGATGGGACCCAACCAAGAAGGCATAAACTTCGGAAGAGAGGACACCCCTCTCCCCCACCCCCACCGCCATTCAGTGACATCAGTGAGTGTCGGCCGGCCGGCATTTAAGCGCATTACGGACACACGGGGGTCTAATGGGCACAACATATTTAAAACCCTTCATCATCATCTCGCCATGACCGACACATCTTCACACGGGCACAAGCAAAGACCATTTCTCAAGTGCCTCCTCCGCTGTCGCCTTCACAAGCCGATAAAAGTGGCTTTAAACATGTGACAGTCAACAGTCTGAGACCACCGGCAGCAGTTAGTAGAGGTTTACACATGCTTAAACGATTACGAGTCATTCTAAGCGACAAAGCAGGAGTGAATGGAACCAGACGTCCACCTGTAAAAATTCACATTAGGTCAAATATATATAACTCTGAACGTAGGTATTGTATATAAACTGAGTTACAGTTTCTCATTAGGTTGAATGTATAACTCTAAATGTAGGTATTGTATATAAACTGAGTTACAGTTTCTCATTAGGTTG
This sequence comes from Megaleporinus macrocephalus, assembly GCA_021613375.1. Lineage (NCBI taxonomy): Eukaryota > Metazoa > Chordata > Actinopteri > Characiformes > Anostomidae > Megaleporinus > Megaleporinus macrocephalus. The sequence goes on along the minus strand of CM038721.1, from coordinate 41,338,946 downwards.
AATGTATAACTCTAAATGTAGGTACTGTATATAAACTGAGTTACAGTTTCTCATTAGGTTGAATGTATAACTCTAAATGTAGGTATTGTATATAAACTGAGTTACAGTTTCTCATTAGGTTGAATGTTTAACTCTAAATGTAGGTATTGTATATAAACTGAGTTACAGTTTCTCATTAGGTTGAGTGTATAACTCTAAATGTAGGTATTGTATATAAACTGAGTTACAGTTTCTCATTAGGTTGAATGTATAACTCTAAATGTAGGTATTGTATATAAACTGAGTTACAGTTTCTCATTAGGTTGAATGTTTAACTCTAAATGTAGGTATTGTATATAAACTGAGTTACAGTTTCTCATTAGGTTGAGTGTATAACTCTAAATGTAGGTATTGTATATATACTGAGTTACAGTTTCTCATTAGGTTGAATGTATAACTCTAAATGTAGGTATTGTATATAAACTGAGTTACAGTTTCTCATTAGGTTGAATGTTTAACTCTAAATGTAGGTATTGTATATAAACTGAGTTACAGTTTCTCATTAGGTTGAGTGTATAACTCTAAATGTAGGTATTGTATATAAACTGAGTTACAGTTTCTCATTTGGTTGAGTGTATAACTCTAAATGTAGGTATTGTGATATAAACTGAGTTACAGTTTTTTATTAGGTTGAATGCATAACTTTAAATGTAGGTATTGTGATATAAACTGAGTTACAGTTTCTCATTAGGTTGAATATATAACTAAATGTAGGTATTGTATATAAACTGAGTTACAGTTTTTTATTAGGTTGAATGTATAACTCTAAATGTAGGTATTGTATATAAACTGAGTTACAGTTTCTCTGGAGGTGATGAGGGCTGGTGATTGTGTGATGATCTACAGCTGGATTTATTCGTTTCTCTGATTTGGTTTATCTGTGCTGATGGGAGAGGAGATGATGTTCGTATGTTTTATTAATGGAGCTCAGTGGGAAACACTCAAGTGAATATCAACAAATGGATAACAGAGTGTGAGACGCGCAGGATCACCGCGGAACCCATGCTGCTCCGCAGCTCTCGCTGATGCGCCGCCGCCTGCTTTAATTGTTCATTCATCCAACGAATACATAAATAGGTGCCTCAGTATTTTAAGTTTGATAATGAGACTATATTTAGACCCAAATTGCTGCTTTACGTTTCTATGGAGATCCTCCACGCAGCCTCAGAGTTCATGGATTATTCCAGTATGTATCTGCTGCAGTGAGAGTAAACGAGTTCTAACAGATATCACATAATTAATAAACAACAACAATAATATAAAATATATTATTCATATGAAACAATATATCAAACAACTACAAACTATATCTATCTATCTATCTATCTATCTATCTATCTATCTATCTACAGATACAATTCCTATACAATTACTGAATAATTCATATTAGATGCTGAATAAAATAAGATAAATAAGATGAATAAAATTGTTACTGAAAAATAAATAGTAAATACTAAATAATTTATAGTACATCCTGAATAATTAATGGTAGTTACTGAATAATTAATAGCAGTTACTAAATACTTCATAGCAGTTTCTGAATAATCAATAGTAGTCACTGAATACTTCAAAGTGGATAGAAAATAATTCTTAATAGCTACTGAATAAATCATAGAATTCACTGAAAAAATAAATAGTAGATACTAAATAACTCTATAGTAGTCACCTGTGGTCAAAACTATTGATAACTAACAATTTTGCTCTTTTCGTTTTGAGTTCAGTCTGTCTGGTAAGCTGGTTTGGTATGTGATTTTAACAGTGTATACTTGCTGTAAGTTTCATGCAGTTACATATTTCCACCAGAGAGGCCGCCATTTCCCCAAGTTTACAGTTACACAGTGCAGCGTCATAATAACTGTTACAGCAAAATAACTAGAAAAGTGTAATAACTGAAGCTAACGCAGGACGGTTGCACAGCTTAAGCATGCGAGGAACGAGGAACGTGTCTGTGGATTAGAGGTTGGAGGTCTGCTCTGAGTGAGTACAGGCAGTTTGGACAAAAACAGGTAGGTTGAACAAAAATATGATGTTTGGGTGTGCTCGAAACTGAATGGGACCCTATGGGAAAAAGAGGGATGGAAAAAAAACTCAAACAGACGAGTGCAGGTCAAACCAACACAGCAGTCGTGGTCGGGGGTCTACCCGGAGTCAGTGTATGCTAAACGGTGCCTGTCGGTCGAGCAAAAAACAACCGTAATAAAGCAATATATAAAAAAAACCCCAATATTATTATTATTTGCATTATGTGCATTATATAAAATTGTTATTTATTATTATATTATTATTATTATTTACTACTATTATTATTGTTATGGTGTGATTAAGGAGCATTTAGTTAAAAATTGTGAGAAATGTGTTTTATTAAAAATGTGTGTGTGTGTGTGTGTGTGTGTGTGTGTGTGTATTTGTGCGCATGTGTGTGTAGGGATGTGTGGGGGTTGATTGGCAGCTGAATGAAGTAAAAGATGAACAGAAGAGGTCAGACCCCCCCAACCCCCCCCCCCCCCCCCAACATACATACACACAATCAGACAGCATCTTCAGCGAGAACACACAGACGCACTCCCACCTCTCCGCTCCGTATCGATCCCCCCACAAAACATCACACTCGCCCTGAGATTCTCTTCAGCGCCTCTTCATTTGGGCTGCGTTTACACGTTAATAAACTCGCCGTTCACTCACACGTGTACCACAAACACATTCATTTCACAACCACGAGCAATCTCACACCACAACCTACAGAACACACTCGGTGCAGAACAGCTAGTGTCAGAGCTGAACTCTGGTGAACTTCTGACTAACATGTTACTGCTACAGAGGTTAGTGTAGAGTCGGCTGTGTGTGTGTAGTGTTACTGCTGCTACAGAGGTTAGTGTAGAGTCGGCTGTGTGTGTATTGTTACTGCTACAGAGGTTAGTGTAGAGTCGGCTGTGTGTGTGTAGTGTTACTGCTACAGAGGTTAGTGTAGAGTCGGCTGTGTGTGTGTAGTGTTACTGCTGCTACAGAGGTTAGTGTAGAGTCGGCTGTGTGTGTGTAGTGTTACTGCTGCTACCGAGGTTAGTGTAGAGTCGGCTGTGTGTGTGTGTAGTGTTACTGCTACAGAGGTTAGTGTAGAGTCGGCTGTGTGTGTGTAGTGTTACTGCTACAGAGGTTAGTGTAGAGTCGGCTCTGTGTGTGTAGTGTTACTGCTGCTACAGAGGTTAGTGTAGAGTCGGCTGTGTGTGTGTAGTGTTACTGCTACAGAGGTTAGTGTAGAGTCGGCTGTGTGTGTGTAGTGTTACTGCTGCTACAGAGGTTAGTGTAGAGTCGGCTGTGTGTGTGTAGTGTTACTGCTGCTACAGAGGTTAGTGGAGAGTCGGCTGTGTGTGTGTAGTGTTACTGCTGCTACAGAGGTTAGTGTAGAGTCGGCTGTGTGTGTGTGTGTAGTGTTACTGCTACAGAGGTTAGTGTAGAGTCGGCTGTGTGTGCGTAGTGTTACTGCTGCTACAGAGGTTAGTGTAGAGTTGGCTGTGTGTGTGTAGTGTTACTGCTGCTACAGAGGTTAGTGTAGAGTCGGCTGTGTGTGTAGTGTTGCTGCTACAGAGGTTAGTGTACAGTCGGCTGTGTGTGTGTAGTGTTACTGCTACAGGGGTTAGTGTACAGTCGGCTGTGTGTGTGTGTAGTGTTACTGCTGCTACAGAGGTTATTGTAGAGTCGGCTCTGTGTGTGTAGTGTTACTGCTACAGAGGTTAGTGTATAGTCGGCTGTGTGTGTGTGTAGTGTTACTGCTACAGAGGTTAGTGGAGAGTCGGCTGTGTGTGTGTAGTGTTACTGCTACAGAGGTTAGTGGAGAGTCGGCTGTGTGTGTGTAGTGTTACCGCTGCTACAGAGGTTAGTGTAGAGTCGGCTCTGTGTGTGTAGTGTTACTGCTACAGGGGTTAGTGTACAGTCGGCTGTGTGTGTGTGTAGTGTTACTGCTGCTACAGAGGTTAGTGTAGAGTCGGCTCTGTGTGTGTAGTGTTACTGCTACAGAGGTTAGTGTAGAGTCGGCTCTGTGTGTGTAGTGTTACTGCTGCTACAGAGATTAGTGTAGAGTCGGCTGTGTGTGTGTAGTGTTACTGCTACAGAGGTTAGTGTAGAGTCGGCTGTGTGTGTGTAGTGTTACTGCTATAGAGGTTAGTGTAGAGTCAGCTGTGTGTGTGTAGTGTTACTGCTACAGAGGTTAGTGTAGAGTCAGCTGTGTGTGTGTAGTGTTACTGCTACAGAGGTTAGTGTAGAGTCAGCTGTGTGTGTGTAGTGTTACTGCTGCTACAGAGGTTAGTGTAGAGTCGGCTGTGTGTGTGTAGTGTTACTGCTACAGAGGTTAGTGTAGAGCCGGCTGTGTGTGTGTAGTGTTACTGCTACAGAGGTTAGTGTAGAGTCGGCTGTGTGTGTGTAGTGTTACTGCTACAGAGGTTAGTGTAGAGTCGGCTGTGTGTGTGTAGTGTTACTGCTACAGAGGTTAGTGTAGAGTCAGCTGTGTGTGTGTAGTGTTACTGCTACAGAGGTTAGTGGAGAGTCGACTGTGTGTGTGTAGTGTTACTGCTACAGAGGTTGGTTTAGAGTCAGCTGTGTGTTTGTAGTGTTACTGCTTCTACAGAGGTTAGTGTAGAGTCGGCTGTGTGTGTGTAGTGTTACTGCTGCTACAGAGGTTAGTGTAGAGTCGGCTGTGTGTGTGTAGTGTTACTGCTGCTACAGAGGTTAGTGTAGAGTCGGCTGTGTGTGTTTTGTTACTGCTATAGAGGTTAGTGTAGAGTCGGCTGTGTGTGTGTAGTGTTACTGTTACAGAGGTTAGTGTAGAGTCGGCTGTGTGTGTATTGTTACTGCTACAGAGGTTAGTGTAGAGTCGGCTGTGTGTGTATTGTTACTGCTACAGAGGTTAGTGTAGAGTCGGCTGTGTGTGTGTAGTGTTAGTGCTGCTACAGAGGTTAGTGTAGAGTCGGCTGTGTGTGTGTAGTGTTAGTGCTGCTACAGAGGTTAGTGTAGAGTCGGCTGTGTGTGTGTGTAGTGTTACTGCTACAGAGGTTAGTGTAGAGTCGGCTGTGTGTGTGTAGTGTTACTGCTACAGAGGTTAGTGTAGAGTCGGCTGTGTGTGTGTAGTGTTACTGCTACAGAGGTTAGTGTAGAGTCGGCTGTGTGTGTGTAGTGTTACTGCTACAGAGGTTAGTGTAGAGTCGGCTGTGTGTGTTTAGTGTTACTGCTGTTGTAGTTTTGGCCTCATGTTATAAATGGCTGAACTGAAGATGTTTGGAACTCAGCAAAGTGTCTGTGCTCGTCATTCAGTCAATACCGAGAGCAGTTACGGCTCCAGCAGCCATGTCAGTAGGTGGGCCGTAGCTGGAAGCCCCTCAGGCCTTCTCGGGGGGAAATGTGATTACATGTGTTTGAGTCTGAGTACCTGCTGTTCCAGGATGCTGTAAGGGGGGAAAGCAGCTTTACCACCGAGAGCCCTAAACTGTCAGCCCACTCCGAGCCCCCCAGTCCAAACACGACCGCCGGGGCAGCGAGGCAGAAAACCCGGCTTTGTTTCAGCCAGCGGGACGCCGCTCATCACTCATCACTTACCTACAGCGCCCGGCGCTAAAAATACTGTGTGATTAGCTTGTCGAGTGAAGATCGTTATCCCGCGTGAGGTGGAAGACAGTAGGTGCGCTGGCTGGCTGGCTGGTCAATTAATTAAAATTCTATTTCAATAAAAATACTGATCATAATATTTATAATATTCGCAGATTTGCTCTCGGATGTAATTAACCAAAATATACACTAACGTTCAAAAGTTTAGTATCAGTTGCCGTCGCAGTCAGTCGTACACGGAAACTGTGGCGTCCCTGGTCAAATATGTTTTGTGAAGTAAAGAATATGCACATTTTAACACATATTTAATGTTTATTTGCTGAATTTAACATATTAGGCAAAACCAAGAAACATAAAATGTGGGCTGTGCACAAATTTAGCATTATATGATTTACTTTATCAATTATGTTGAATAATAATAAAGAGAACCTGTGCCACATTTAAAGCTGCACTATGTAAGAACATTTATACATTACTAATATTAATGCTAACAATACGCATTTTAATAATTTAATACTTTACTGTTTACAGAATAATAACTTTGTCAGGTTAATCCATGTAAGACTTTGTAGTGGCTGTGAAAGATGTAGAACTTCAAGAATAAATACTAATACATATACAGGACTGTGCCAAAGTTTTGATCATTTAAGGACTAATATATACTCAGTAAACACTTTATTATTAAATATTAATCAGTATTAATAGAGTAAGTAGTGCTTTTCCATACGTCAGTGTGTTTATTTAACCCTTTCCAAGCTTCTCCTAAACAACCCAGTATTATTATCAGTTCTCATCTAATACCTGCTTTGACTGCTCAGTACTTCATTAAGATAAATCAAGATTTGCTGCTGAAGGAACTGAATACATTCATACAATGTCTGGGGCGTCCAGGAGAAATCTGGAACCTAACTTTGTTCTTCAAACTGGATCAAGATCTGATCTACTTCTCTCACAATAACATATTCATGTAACTTTGTATTGTATGTCTGATTATTTACATCTGTTCTAATCAGATCTGCTGTTCTTACTGGTGATCAGACACTTACTGATCAGATAAACACTTGACAAGACTTGTACACAATCATATGTTTATAAATATATTGAATGAGAGAGAAATAAATGGAATATACACTAACGCTCAAAAGTTTGGGATCACAGTGAGATGTTCTTGTTTTAATGGAGGATCTTCTTCCTTAACACAACAATGGACTGACGGGTCTCTAAAGAAAGTTGTTTCTTTCTGGTCATTGTGAGTCGGTCAGCAAACCATCAACTGCTGATCTTCAGATACTAAACTAACCTAGAATGTTGTTCCCTTTTATACTCACTTATTAGTAGAATGTTTTTCAGCTGTGATCACAATTGATCAAGAGTGTCCTAGCAACCAATTAGTCCAATAACATCCTTAACTTGGATTGGTGGTCGTACCAGGAGATTTAGAGGACTGAGAATTACTGATAATAGGACTATATGTAAAATAAGCCTCTATACAAAAATAGACTTTAATACAAACATTTTTATTCTTTAATAATCATCTGATACACTTACATTAATTGTGAAATGAACAATATTGTTTGTGAGTTGCATGAAAATTGCATGAAATGAAATTCTACAGTGAGCGGTAGTGTATATATTGTTGCTGTCCATATATATATAGTGGGCTTATACAGGGCATTAATACAAGCTTAATGGGGAACATGAGCTCTGAGTAATGGGGAATGAGCTCTGTGTTCAGTCCTGGTACCAGTCATTTATGGTAAAAACAGCAAAACAGCTCATGAAGTGTCAGATTTGACAGATCTGAAGTGGAAAAATAACATTTTCTTTCAAGCATTTTGGGCCTAAAATGAAGTCGATTCACAGAAAGTGACATTTATCTGCAACCAGATAAATTATATATAAATAAATATGTGCTCCTGCCGGGACGCTGGCTGAGGTGAGTGCAGGAATCCTCTCAAACAACACTTCTTATCTGACACCTAAAGGCCCGCGATGCTACATTAGAGTGGACGAGTTGTCAACACTGCAAGCCGAGCGTCAGGCACGGAGGGTAATGTGATCCGGCCTATGGCTGTGTTTGGGTTTTCATGCTTCTGCATCTCAGAACAAGGGCGTGTGCACCTTCACAGTGATTCGGTTCAATTAGGACCAGCGGGGGTGTAGAGTAGCCCATACCTGCACGCGGGCAAAAGTAGCATTACTGCAGTGAAAGCACCCCAGCCTGCTTATAGAAGAACAGTGGAACGTCTAAGCCCACCCAACACTTCTCAGTAGAGACGGGACTCTGTTCTTCTTACTTTTTGGGCCATTTTAGTCTGCTGACTCTCCAAAGAGAGAGGGGCGAGAGACACTGAGGCAGAGAGGGAGCTGAACTGAAGCTAAAAGAACGAAAATCTGCGTTACAATTACACAATGAACACCAGATCAGTAATATCATCGGTGGTCGCTCCCAAACGAGGGAAAACACGGAAGTCCCTGAGCACCTCCAGTGGAGAGGAGAGCGACTCCTGCTGAACGGCGAGCGTCCCGTCAGACACTGGAGAGCGAATATCAACACAAAACCTCCACAGGGGAGGCGTGATATCTCTCGCAGACTCAGTGTGGGGCCCTCAGGGATCGCAGGAGCCACAGGGGGCCTTGTATCCACTCCCACCCACCCTCCAATCACACCTGGAGCTTAATGAGGTGCCAAAGCCCCGGAGGCTTCACACGCTTTATTTACATCCAGCGTGCAGGGATTAGCGCGGTTCGGAGCAGGTCGTGTGGGTACGTGTTTACTTTACTGGTTCTGAATATAACAGTTATGAATCTACATGAACATGTCGGTCACTGTGTCGCATACACTACTGTGTAAAAGGCGCCACAAGGAAAATCTTGGAAAGGGTTAAATAAACACACTGAAGTATGTAAAAGCTCTACTTAATGTCTTAATATTTAAATATTTTACTATAGTAAAATATAGTTTATTAAGAAAATAAAAACTTCCTGTCTAGAACAAATAGCTTATATGTAAATATAATAATATAAATATAATAATGTTTCCGAGTACCTGACAATTTGGCACACTACAGTACATACCATATACCATATACCATATATACCATATATAAATGGTGAGCAATGATGCTTACACTATTCTAACTACAACTATTTTCCATTAATGATTATCATTTTTATACACAGTATATACAGTACTGTATATAAAAAGTTTAAATTTGGCTAAAACTAGTACCAAAGGTGAGCAATAATGCTTACACTATTCTAACTACAACTATTTTTCATTAATGATCATCATTTTTATTTGAAACGTGAAGAATGTGATCTAACAAATCTGGAAATTGTAGTTTTAATTTGTGAATTTATGATATATTTATATTGGTGATTCATCAGTAGCGCTTGATCATTAATCTGGTTCTGGCTTTACCTGATATATATATATATATATATATATATATATATATATATATATATATATATATATATATATATATATATATATATATACATATCGTCACTGTACAAAGGAAAACTAGCATCTAAAAAATGACAACTTTACAGGAGAGAACAAAAACATACGTCACTTTCAATGTAAGTCAATGGAACCAGAATTTTTTCTAAGCTATTTGGAGCATTTCTATTGGTTCATTCATCATAAAATTTCCACGCAATTGTAAACAGCAGCTGACGCGTTCAAATAATGTACAAAAATAAGAATTATAAAAAACAAAGATACATGTTTTTCTTTGGACATGCCAGAAATAGCCACATTTAAAAACAGTTAGCTTCCTAAGCACAGCGCAAGCATCATTGCCATGCTAGGGAGCGGATTATCTTGTCTTAAAATGTTGATCTGGGACTATTTTGTCCTTTAATTAACACTTTATGTACATTCTGGCATGTATGAGCAAAATTTTATCCTATGAGCAAATGCTAAGGCTAGCTCCAGTGCTAATTGTGATGGGGGTATTTGGGTCTGGATCCAGTCAGGTGGAATGGAAGCTAATCTCCATGAAAATCTCTTAACTTTAACAAAGTGAGGTTTCCTCTCCTGCGTGTGCGCCATTGTCGCTTTATTACCAACACAACACAGCGCAATAATAGAGCTAAGGTGCTTAGCCGGTTCCATGCTAGGCTCTGGCTTTTTGTCTCTGAATCTCAACAAATTAGTACAAATTGCTCGTCGGCTAAGTCGCTGCCAAACCTGCGAAAAGACTTCCTAATCTGCCTCAGAGTGAGAACCTGTCAAGCAATTAGCCGAATTAGCCCTGAAGCTACATGCCTAAAACAAAGGGAGGGTTTTCTTGGTGCTGCAGGGCGGGGAAACATGGCTTTTAGCATGAATCTGCATGACAGTTTGGCCCAATCACCAGAGCAAACCCCCCCCCACCCCCCCCCCCCCCCCCCCCCCAGCCACCAACCTCGAAACCCCCCTCTTCCAGCCTTTGTTGGCCCATGCTGGGAGGTTTTAGAGAGGCTATCTGAAAGGCATTGTCAAGTGGTTGACACCTTGGCTCAATATTCCTCAGTATTGCTGCATCACAATGAGAGGTGTGAGTGAGCGCGCTACCGTCGAGGGCTGAAGAATTTAACACATTTAAGGAGCTTGTTGTCCAACAAAGCCCCTCCGCACAACGTTAACGTCGGCCTATCAGCCCCTCAGGCCTGAGAGAAAAGCTCCTGCTATGAGAAGAAAAGCTAACAAGGTGTTTACACGCAGCCTGAAGCGCGTGAGATGATCACTTGTAGTCAATAATGATGGAAACTGATAGTACAGCACATCAATGTCGTCTTACTGACGCACTGCAGTGACGGATATCACCATCTCTGCTAACGCTTTGCTGTTGGAGAACGAATGGTCCCATTAATTTGAAGCATTTTAATTAGATGTTATATCATCCAAGGTTTAAGAGAAGAACTTTTTAAATATCTGCATAATTAAATGACTCAAAAAATGTTCACAGACGTCCACCTCTAAAAGCTCTTCACAGAAAGTTATTACAATAGATGTTATAAATACACTGATTCTGAGACGCTGTTTATGATAGTTTAGAGAAGATCTCAGTCTTAAACTCCATTCATGGTGGAGGGATACATGCAGGATGCTCTGAGGTTCAAATAGTCCCCAAAGAAAACCTAGTATTTTCAGATCTTCCACGTTTTACCATCAACATCCAGATAAACTCAGAAGACACGTGTAGCTTCACTGGTGGGTTTCATAGTAAATACAATGTGTAGATTTGTGTTGTAGACATGGAGACCCCTGGTTACCTTCACCACCACTGTAAACACCATCACCACCACTGTAAACACCATCACCACCACTGTAAACACCATCAC
>CM038721.1:41222978-41322978 GCA_021613375.1 Megaleporinus macrocephalus | reverse complement strand
AACAACGCTGAAGAGACCCAGCAGTGGAACCAGGTTCAATAATCAATTAGTGCCCTGATCAGGTCTAATGAAGGATCAATCACGTCTGCCTCCAAACCCCGGACACCCGGGACCCTCACAGCTGAGCAGAAAAAGCCCCGAACACTATCTTTGTTTACGCTGTCACAATGAAGGTTATCTCTGCGGGGATGGCAGCATCAGGTGACAGCTATTTCCCATGATGCTGCAGAAGCAGTCAAGCTGTCCATCGAGCTGTCAGCTGACCGCTGGTTCCCATGGTTCCCCCCGCTGCCACTCTTCCTCTCTGAAAGCCTCTATTATGCACCGGTGTTGGAGAGGAACTGCTCAGGCTTTGATAAGCTATCACTGCTCCCAGGTGAACGCCGGCCAACCAGGACAAAATCAGGACAGAAAAAACAACCGCAATGAAGCCGCCGGCCTTTTATCGGCCACCAAACCCAAACCGGGCTTCTGCCTCCGAGCAAACATGCTCGCGCAGGACCGCATGCGGAATTCTGCATTTCACACGTAACTCTTCATTCATTTCAGTCCTCTGGTCACGTGACGGCCACTGAGATCCAACAACGTCCAGACTAGTCCAAATCTGACTGTGGATAAAATTTAAAAAACATTTTAATTTAATCACAAATATCCAGATATCAAGATGTGACTATTCAAAACTGTGTAGTCTGTAAAATCAGTATTCTAGTAAAAGTACTGATATTAGGATAAAATACTGATAAAATACTGACTTGAGTAAAAGTAAAAGTACCTTCATATAAAGGACTAAAGTATCAGGTTATAAATTACATACAAGTACCTTATAGAACTGCTGCCCTGAAATTAGAACAATATGCAGAATCCAGAACCAAAATCTGGATCACAGCTGTCGTTTGGGGTAAAATCGTACTATCAGTTCGGTATTGATATCAATCAATTAACTATTGATCATCTTTCATTTTTGTTTATATTCTGTATGACTGTAAAGTTTATGTCAGTATTTAAAACCAAATATCTATGATGACAATCTTAAGTTCTACAAGTCATGGTTAGACAGTGTTAGCTAGAACAAACCCAGTTCTCCTTAGGTTTGGAAGTCCTACCTGGAGCAGAGAAACATTAAAGATTTACTGTCCAGCTGCAATTCAATTAAACTGATAATCAGTTTTAATCCCTGTGTTTTGCTACTCAGTCTAACTGAGGGGACGTCTTCTGGTGGGAAACTGAAATAAATGTTTTTAATAAGCTTAACTGGCTTATTTAAACTATATATGTACTGAGTATCTAATAGAACTGCTGCACCTGCAGCTGCAGCTGTGGTTGGGGGTAAAATCATACTATCAGTTAGAAACTGTATTGATACCAGTAAACTGAATATTTGATATATATTCTGTGTGACCAAAGTTTATATCAGCATTTATTAACAACATCCATGATGATGATCCTGAGTTCTACAAGGGTTCTATAACTATGTAAAGCAAGTTTAGCCAGATAACTCCTACATGGAATGGAGAAACATTGAAGATCACAAAAAGCACAAGAGTTTATATTTCATATCACTGTTTTATTCCCGGTTTCGCTGTTTTCCATAATAAACGCAACCATATTTTGCTACTCAGTCTGATGCTGATCAGACACTGGAAGACTTTTAAAAGAAGTTTAATAGATTAGAGTCTGACTCCCTCTCACATCTAAACACGAGTCTCAGACTTTTAGTCACAGACTAGTTACAGACTATGATTTTAAAAAGACTGGGGTCTTTCAGAGTCACTGTTTACGAGACTGAACTAGATTCCTTCTGAGATTATTTCATGTTTATATGATTGAAGTTATTCAGCTAAACGTACAGTTAGCTGCTAGGCTAATTGTAAACACTGTAGCCCGGTTGGGCAGTGTTTTAGCTTAGCATAGTCAGCGGGGGTTTGGAGAGCTTCAGTGATTTCTGTCCACCTTTTTTTCTTTTCCACTCTGTCATGGTATAAATATGAAGACACGTCAAAGAGACATCATCGCTCACTCCACAGCTCACTCCACAGCTCACTCCACAGCTCACTCCACAGCTCACTCCACAGCTCACTCCACAGCTCCCTCTACAGCTCACTCCACAGCTCACTTCACAGCTCACTCCACAGCTCCACAAGTTTCTCCTCCTTTTGTACACTCCAGGAGAACCACAGTTTCTGAACCCTCTCCAGACATTCCTGCTCTCTCGTGTGCCGTGTTGGAGGAGCTGCATGCGGGGGCGCTTTCCTTGTGGCTTACCGTTTGGTGGTGAACAGAGCTCTCCTATTGGTTGTCAACAAAGTTCACGTGACTATTTGCGTGAGCCAAGACCTTCGACTTAGAAATATTAAACACAGTTAATTTTATCAGAATGCTCGGACAAGAAAAAGACTGACTTAAACCTGGAGTCTAGACCACCTCACACTAAATCATCGAGACGACTCGAGTGCAACATAACTCTAGCAAGACTCATGTTTTTATTTAGACACTGGAAATTTGTCTGTGATCGAAAAACCGCTTGAAAACCGTTTGGTGTGACGTCAGCATAACTGAGGGAACGTATTCTGTCAGGAAACTGAAGTAAATGTTTATAATCTATCAGCTAAACTGGCTTATTTAAACTATATACATACTGAATATCTTACAGAACTGCTGCACCAAATATACCGAATCAAGCACCAAAATCTGGAGCTGCAGCTGTTGTTTTGGTGTAAAATCATCAGTTATAAACTGCATTGATACCAATCAATTCAATATTGATCATCCTTCATTTCTGTTTATATTCTGTGTAACTGCAAAGTTTCTATTAGTATTAATGAACAAAACCCATGATAATGATCTTGGGTTCTTCAAGGCGGGGTTAGACAATGTTAGCTAGAACAAACTCGGTTCTCCTTATCATTATTTAGATCAAGTTTAGCTGGAGAACTCTGTAAATATGGAGGTTCTACCCGGAGCAGAGAAACATTAAAGATCTAAATGAGCACAAGAGTTAATATTTTATTGTCCAGCTGCTGGTAATTATGGCCACCGTGTTTTGCTACTCAGTCTAACTGAGGAGGTTCTCTTACCGGTGGCTGGAAATGACCAACCGTACAGATCCTCTGAGCTGCGGTGTCTCTAAAGTGATGATTTAATTAGTTTAGATGCCGCTCCTAATCACAGCAGCTACGTCTTCTCAAGTGTGTTTGCTCGATTTCTTACGTCTCCCAAAAAGTGCTTTACACGAGTAACTGTGAACCAAACTGAACTGAATTGTTTCTTAAAGAATCACAAATGAATCAAATCATTGAATCATTAAATGAAGTTCAGAGAATTACACTAATCATATTTTCAACAGAGTTTATTTAAAATATGAACAAACTTTCTAGTTGAAGAGGAAGTTGAAAAAACTCCCCCCCCAGTTTTGTCCACCGAATGTGTTTATACATCCATCTGTTTGAGCAAATCTCGAGCATCACATCATTTCTCAGCTTCTCCAGAGAGATTCAAACCTTTCTCTAAAGCAGCAGCCAGATAAATAAATAAATAAATAAATAAATAAATAAATAAATAAATGGCTTTTTCGATTCACTCACAGTTTCTCAGCAACACCCTCTTCTCTCTCTCTCTCTCTCTCTCTCTCTCTCTCTCTCTCTCTCTCTCTCTCTCTCTCTCTCTCTCTGATGTCCTTCAGGCTGAATGTGACAGGCTGCTGCTGAATGCAATTCTTTTAAACATCGTCAGTGAAAAAAAAACAAAAAATTCTCGGAGGTTTAATTTCCTGTTCAAGGCTTTTAATCCCACGAAAGAAAAGCGTGACTACCACCACCTTGTGTACAAACACCTCCCTGCAAGAGAGGCAGAGCGAGCAAGGGAGAGAGAGAGAGAGAGGGAGAGAGAGAGAGAGAGGGAGAGAGAGAGAGAGAGAGAGAAAGGGAGAGAGAGAGAGAGAGAGGGAGAGAGAGAGAGAGAGAGAGAGAGAGAGAGAGAGAGAGAGAGAAAGAGAGAGAGAGACAGAGAGAGAGAGAAAGAATGGGAGAGAAAAAGAGAGAGAGTGAGAATGCGAAAGAGAGGGGGAGAGAATGAGAGAGAGAGAGAGAGGGGGACAGAGATGGAAAAAGAGAGAGAGAGAAACAGAGAGAGAGGGGGGAATGGAGAGAGAGATAGGGAGAGAGAGAGAGAAAGCGAGAGAAGGGGGGAGGGGAAGAGGGGAGAAATAGGGAGGAAGGGAGAGAGGGGGTGAGAGAGAAAGAAGCAGAAAAAGGGAGAGAGAGATGTAAAGAGAGAAAGAGAGGGAGAGAGAAAGAGAGAGGGGGAGAGAGAGAAAGAGAAAAGGGGAGAAAGAGATGGACAGAGAGAAAGAGAGAGTGAGAGAGAGAGAGGGGGAAGAGGGGGAGAGAGGGAGGAAGGGAGATAGAGAGAAGGGTAGGGAGAGAGAGAGAGAGAAGGAAAAAAGGGGAGAGAGAGATGTAAAGAGAGAAAGAGAGAGGGGGGAAGAGGGGGAGAGAGGGAGGAAGGGAGAGAGAGAAAGGGAGAGAGAGAAAGGGAGAGATAGAGGGAAAGAGAGAAAGAGAGAGTGAGAGAGAGGGGGAAAAGAGAGGGAGAAAGAGAAAGGAAGAGAGAGAGAAAGAGAGGGAGAGAGGGAGGAAGGGAGAGAGAGAAAGGGAGAGAGAGAAAGGGAGAGATAGATGGAAAGAGAGAAAGAGAGAGTGAGAGAGAGGGGGAAAAGAGAGGGAGAAAAAGAAAGGAAGAGAGAGAGAAAGAGATGGAGAGAGAGAGAGGAGAAAAAGGGAGATAGAGATGGAAAGAGAGAGAGAAAAAGTGAAAGGGAGAGAGAGGGGGATAAGGGGGAGAGGGAGAGAGGGGGGGAGAACGTGAGAGGGGGGGAAGAGGGGGCGAGAGGGAGGAAGGAAGAGAGAGAGAGAGAGAGAGAGAGAGACTGTGTGGGATTATCTTGGAAATGAAACATGACACCAAACAGAGCTGTGAGTCACTGAAGTGTGTTTACTTCACTCAAGCTGAGAAAAACACACACACTCAGGGTTTTATGTCAAACCCGGCTCTGCGTCTCTGACACAGTAATAAACAGAAGGTCGGCCGGCTACACCGTTCCATTACCCGAGCTGCCAACGCACCCGGCGCGTCACTTCACGGCGAGGAATGTCATATCGTCTCAACATCGCGCCCAAATAATTGTCATCACCTTTTTCCCTAATTCATTCCCGCACGCGGGCTCCGCGCTCCCGCCGTTACCGCAGGTGCTGGAGGACGCGGGCGCATTCCGGAGTCGGCCACCCGAGGCCGGGGAGAGCGTCCCGGCCCGAGAGCTGACACAAAAAACAATCCGCAACCAGCAAAAAAACACAAAGCCACACAAAGAGGAGGGGAGAGCGCGGGCAGCCCTGGCAGGAAATAGGCCTTTTTTAGCCCTCCGCAGAAAAAGGAGGACAATAATTGACTTCCTGCGTTTTTTTCCCGTTTTCCTCTGGTGTGAAATTTCTTTCTGCTATCATCTGATCTGCTCCTATCTTCTCCGAGGTCTGAGCACGGCTCCTCCGTCTTTGCTACGGCTGTGAAAGGTTGTTTGTTCTGCTAATTAACTTTATTACCTTGATAGCTCCCCACAGCCTTTGACGAAAACAATTACCATTCTCTTTTCTCTCTCTCTCTCTCTCTCTCTCTCTCTCTCTCTCTCTCTCTGGCAGAAAGACTATTAATTAGAATTGGGGCCTGGTTCCTGCCATGTTAGCCTGCCATGTTCCCAAGCCCTCGAGCAGGATAGCATTACATTGTCAGTAGCAATTTAGCTCTCATCTGTCTCTGCTAATTATTGTCACATTCATCAAATTCATCAAGGAAAGTGCTCTCAGAAGGATTGCATATTTGCAGTTAATATAGCATAAACTGGTATTAACCATCACCACATTTGTGATGATGAGAGGGACACAACTTATTCATCCCTAATTAGAGCAAGCTGGGTAATTAATTATACATTCCGCCTTATTACTTCAGAGCCCCACATATTGTTTGTGGAAAAACTGGAGAGGGAGCGAGGGGAGATAGCTGGAGAAGGCAAGAGCCAAAGGAGGGGTTGGGTGGTGGCGGTGGCGGTGGTGGTGGTGGTGGTGGGGGCGGGTGTGTATGGGGGATGGGGGGCTTTGGTGCTGATGTGTTTTGTCACATGCCCTCTTCCATAATTCCCACCTGACAAACGTCCCAAATCAGGAGGAAATTGCAACTTGTCATCCACCAAATAAACTGCCATAATAACTGATTAACGATTAGCACCTGTGACAGGTGCGCCGGCAACGTCGGGAGATGAGCTTCGGCGGGAGAAACATAATAAATCACTCAAACGAGCTCCGGACTTTTACGCATCAGCTTTTTCTTTCCTTCTTTAATCTGAAGAGTTTTTAGGTTAAAGCGTGAAGCGCGGCGCGCCGGCGAGTCGCCGAGGAACGTCCCGCAAGATAAACACGGGAATTGACTCGTTTTCCGGTTTATAGAAGCTTCCCGTTTACACCGAGGCTCGGAATTCTCCGCCGTCCGCTCCTGCTTACGCCAACGGAGTCGATCGTTCACGTCTGTACAGGCTTCTTCGGCGAGGGGACACCAGTAGGAGGCACCAGAGAGCCAAACCACTCCCCGCCATCCCATCACCCACTCTACAGCCTCACTCCGTCACCTCCTCACCCCATCAACCCCTCACCCCCTCATCCCATCACACTTTCTCCCCCTCACCCCTTCACTCTGAGAACAGATAATTATATACTATACATAACTTCAGCTCTTGGCCTGAAGCCAAATTACAGCTCTTCTTCCTCCTCTTATACTTATGACTCTACACCAGCTATTACACTGGATGGCTTAGCATTAGCTTAGCAATGCTCTAACAATGACCAATCAATTATCTAACAACCTGTTGGTATAGCGACAACCTAGCAACACCCTAGCAGCCACCTATCAATATAGCGAACTGTTTTATCAACACCCTGGTTACCACCTGGAATACCAGAGCAACCACCCAACATTACTGTAATGTTCCAAGTGCCTAGCAACCAGCTGGCATATCATAGCAGCCACTCAGCAACACCATAGTAAGCATCCTAAAAGAAGGCCATAGCAACCACATAACATTACACCAGCAACCACCTTAGTAACCTCCTAAAATATCATAGCAACCACCTAAAATTGCACTAGAAACCTTGCAACATCCCTAGTAAACATCTGGAACACCATGGCAACCATCTATCAAAATATTATAGTAACAACCAAGTAAACACCCAGCAACCACCTAGCAACACCTTAGCAACCAGTTTGAATGTCATAGGAGCCAGTTAGCAAAATTCTAGTTACCACCAGGACAATATATTAGAAACCACCTAACATTACACTAGCAAGCACCTTGCAACCTCCCTATCAATACCATCTAACAACTGTCCACACTCCCTAGCAACCACTTACCATATCCACTACCTACAAACTACCATAGTAACCAACTGCAAAACACCATGACAACCATCATCAGTGTGTGTGTGTGTGTGTGTGTGTGTGTGTATATATATATATATATATATATATATATATATATATATATATATATATATATATATATATATACACACACACACACACACACACACACATACACATATATATATATATATATATATATATATATATATATATATATATATATATATATATATATATATATATATATATATCCATGTACCTACAGTCATTGTCATATAGGAGCACTTTGTAGTTCTACAATTACAGACTGTTGTGCTGGTGTGAGTGGATCAGACACAGTAGAACCAAAACTATCCAGACAGCAGTGTCCTGTGAGCAGCGTCCTCTTACCACTGATGAAGGACTAGAGAACACGAACCGCAGCAGATGAGCTCTCTGACTTTACATCTACAAGGTGGACCAGCAAGGTAGGTGTGTGGACAGTGAGTAGAACTTATTTATTAAACTTCTAAAGGTTCCAAACATATGAAGCTTCTAAAGAACCTCCCACTGAAAAGTTCTTTAGGCCATGCAAAAAGGTTCTTCCATGACACTGTGCAGAGAACTCTTATCTAGAACCTTTATCGTTAAGAGAATGAGAATGAAAGAGAATGAACTGAAGCCATGCAGGTCAGAAACAGTAACGTTACACGAGGAGACATAACTAGCCGCTGCAGCGGAACACGTTCTCTCTCTCGGCTCCAGCACATCCGCCCGGTCTCTGTGGACGCCGCAGGAAGCCCCAGGCTCATCCCATCTGCACCCGCCGTGCAAACACTTCTCACCGTGCTACAATTACACACCACACATTTAATCACCCCACACAATGGCGTCCCGGGACATCAAGCTTCTCCGTCTCAGGGCTGCGTGTTTACTCCTGGGGCTCGGAGGCGGCCTGCCGTCCAACACGGAACCTGACCTAAAAGGAAGGGCTGGTTGTGTCACTGGGCTCTGAGCGGGTACCTATCAGAAACGCCACCGCCTTCGGGGATTACACACCTCGTATCACATAACTACATCAGGACATCCAGCATATGAGACTCCACACGGGGCTTCACGAGGGCGGAGGAGGAAAACACTGACGCTGCCCGGGAAGGATTTCAAAGCCAGCGCGTTCGTCTGGATTATTACCGGGAAAAATAGTGACGTCAAAACTTCAAAGCTACAGAAAAACCCGGTCTCCTAACAACCACCTGGAAGACCTGGGAGAACCACCAACACTGCTCCCATCAGATAAACAGAACATAAAGCCACCATAGACTGTAAACCTGTAATAACACTGTTATATAGTGTAATAGTGAGAGTTCAGTACTCAGAAGTGTATACCTGTAATAACACTGTTATATAGTGTACTAGTGAGAGTTTAGTACTCAGAACTGTACACCTGTAATAACACTGTTATATAGTGTACTAGTGAGAGTTTAGTACTCAGAACTGTACACCTGTAATAACACTGTTATATAGTGTAATAGTGAGAGTTCAGTACTCAGAAGTGTAAACCTGTAATAACACTGTTATATAGTGTAATAGTGAGAGTTCAGTACTCAGAAGTGTAAACCTGTAATAACACTGTTATATAGTGTACTAGTGAGAGTTTAGTACTCAGAACTGTAAACCTGTAATAACACTGTTATATAGTGTACTAGTGAGAGTTTAGTACTCAGAACTGTACACCTGTAATAACACTGTTATATAGTGTAATAGTGAGAGTTCAGTACTCAGAAGTGTAAACCTGTAATAACACTGTTATATAGTGTAATAGTGAGAGTTCAGTACTCAGAAGTGTAAACCTGTAATAACACTGTTATATAGTGTACTAGTGAGAGTTCAGTACTCAGAAGTGTAAACCTGTAATAGCACTGTTATATAGTCTAGTAGTGAGAGTTCAGTACTCAGAACTGTAAACCTGTAATAACACTGTTATATAGCGTAATAGTGAGAGTTCAGTACTCAGAACTGTAAACCTGTAATAACAATGTTATATAGTGTAATAGTGAGAGTTTAGTACTCAGAACGGTAAACCTGTAATAACACTGTTATATAGTGTAATAGTGAGAATTTAGTACTCAGAACTGTAAACCTGTAATAGCATTGTTATATAGTCTAGTAGTGAGAGTTCAGTACTCAGAACTGTAAACCTGTAATAACACTGTTATATAGCGTAATAGTGAGAGTTCAGTACTCAGAACTGTAAACCTGTAATAACAATGTTATATAGTGTAATAGTGAGAGTTTAGTACTCAGAACGGTAAACCTGTAATAACACTGTTATATAGTGTAATAGTGAGAATTTAGTACTCAGAACTGTAAACCTGTAATAGCATTGTTATATAGTCTAGTAGTGAGAGTTCAGTACTCAGAACTGTAAACCTGTAATAACACTGTTATATAGTGTAATAGCGAGAGTTCAGAACTCAGACTGTAAACCTGTAATAACAATGTTATATAGTGTAATAGTGAGAGTTCAGTACTCAGAACTGTAAACCTATAATATTATATAAACCTATAATATTATATAGTCTAGTAGTGAGAGTTCAGTACTCAGAACTGTAAACCTGTAATAACACTGTTATATAGCGTAATAGTGAGAGTTCAGTACTCAGAACTGTAAACCTGTAATAACAATGTTATATAGTGTAATAGTGAGAGTTTAGTACTCAGAACGGTAAACCTGTAATAACACTGTTATATAGTGTAATAGTGAGAATTTAGTACTCAGAACTGTAAACCTGTAATAGCATTGTTATATAGTCTAGTAGTGAGAGTTCAGTACTCAGAACTGTAAACCTGTAATAACACTGTTATATAGCGTAATAGTGAGAGTTCAGTACTCAGAACTGTAAACCTGTAATAACAATGTTATATAGTGTAATAGTGAGAGTTTAGTACTCAGAACGGTAAACCTGTAATAACACTGTTATATAGTGTAATAGTGAGAATTTAGTACTCAGAACTGTAAACCTGTAATAGCATTGTTATATAGTCTAGTAGTGAGAGTTCAGTACTCAGAACTGTAAACCTGTAATAACACTGTTATATAGTGTAATAGCGAGAGTTCAGAACTCAGACTGTAAACCTGTAATAACAATGTTATATAGTGTAATAGTGAGAGTTCAGTACTCAGAACTGTAAACCTATAATAACAATGTTATATAGTGTAATAGTGAGAGTTTAGTACTCAGAACGGTAAACCTGTAATAACACTGTTATATAGTGTAATAGTGAGAATTTAGTACTCAGAACTGTAAACCTGTAATAGCATTGTTATATAGTCTAGTAGTGAGAGTTCAGTACTCAGAACTGTAAACCTGTAATAACACTGTTATATAGCGTAATAGTGAGAGTTCAGTACTCAGAACTGTAAACCTGTAATAACAATGTTATATAGTGTAATAGTGAGAGTTTAGTACTCAGAACGGTAAACCTGTAATAACACTGTTATATAGTGTAATAGTGAGAATTTAGTACTCAGAACTGTAAACCTGTAATAGCATTGTTATATAGTCTAGTAGTGAGAGTTCAGTACTCAGAACTGTAAACCTGTAATAACACTGTTATATAGTGTAATAGCGAGAGTTCAGAACTCAGACTGTAAACCTGTAATAACAATGTTATATAGTGTAATAGTGAGAGTTCAGTACTCAGAACTGTAAACCTATAATAACACTGTTATATAGTGTAATAGTGAGAGTTCAGTACTCAGAACTGTAAACCTGTAATAACACAACCACAACACCAACCAGCAACCAGAACATTTACACACAACAACAACACCAACCAGCAACCAGAACATTTACACACAACCACAACACCAACCAGCAACCAGAACATTTACACACAACACCAACCAGCAACCAGAACATTTACACACAACCACAACACCAACCAGCAACCAGAACATTTACACACAACCACAACACCAACCAGCAACCAGAACATTTACACACAACAACAACACCAACCAGCAACCAGAACGTTTACACACAACCACAACACCAACCAGCAACCAGAACATTTACACACAACCACAACACCAACCAGCAACCAGAACATTTACACACAACCACAACACCAACCAGCAACCAGAACATTTACACACAACCACAACACCAACCAGCAACCAGAACATTTACACACAACCACAACACCAACCAGCAACCAGAACATTTACACATAACCACAACACCAACCAGAACATTTACACACAACCACAACACCAACCAGCAACCAGAACATTTACACACAACCACAACACCAACCAGAACATTTACACACAACCACAACACCAACCAGAACGGTGGTGGAGAAATCCAGAGTTCCAGGCTGTGAAGGGAACGTCGCCACTTTTCATTCCTTCCCAACAAACAACCCAACTGTCAGAGCTCCATGTTGATCTTTAAACCAGCCTGAAGTTCCTCTTCTCCACATTCTTCATCTAATGTTCCACCTTAAACACTGCAGCTCCTACAGACGCCAGAATGGAACCACAGCACCGTTTAAGGTGGAACGGAGAATTCCCAAAACCAGCTGCTGAACTTCCAACATCTTTAACAGAATCCTGAACAACTTTAACTCTGCAGTCTGTACGTTTCACTCCGGACAGTTTCTCCAACACTCGGACACCATGGAGCAGCTTCAGCTCAGCGTTCAACACTGAAGAGACTGAAGAGACGAGCAGCTCCACCTTTATTAGCACCACAACCTCCAACAGTGACTGGAAGTAGCAGCCATGCTGTGTGAGTGGATCACTGTGTGCTGGTTGAAGCAGATCATCTTCAACTGAGAGTTTCACAGAGACACCTTTCATCTACTTTGTGTTTGATGTCCAGATCAAAGAGAGTAGCTAGTACAGGTAACATTAGATACTAGCAGCTCCATGTAACCAGTATAGCTAACTAAATAGTATGTGGGCGGAGCTTATTTTATTTAGTCTGTGTTGCTTCTGTGTGATCATCACTGCTGTAGACCAGCCAATCAGAGCAGAGCTCATTAATTATTCATGAACTGTATCTGGGCGTCTAAATACATTCAAACCTTCTATGTGGAACATCAGAGAACAATTAAAGTTAAAGAATTAAAGAATATCGGGATGTTACGTTTTGTGTTACTGTATCGATTCTTAAGAGCTCACTTTGTGTTGTGTTTAAACCTCTGACCAATAGAGGGCAGTGTTGTAATCTATTTTCAGCTCCACTCCAACATTAACAAGCAGCACAAGGGCGCAATGCTGTTGTAAGCATTGATAAACATGTTCATATAGTGGTGTGTTTAATAGTAGGATTTGAAAAATCACAATATATCACTTTACTTGCAGTATCACAATATATCACTTTACTTGCAGTATCATAATATATCGTGATATATTGAATCGTGAGCGCTGTATCATGATACGTATTGTATCGGCAGGTTCTTGGTAATACACAGCCCTAGGTTGCATTGACTATGCAGCACAGCTGGCGGGGAATTAGCTTTGAAATCTGAGAAGTGATGTTATATGGAAAGCGGGAGACGTTTCAATCAATTCCCGGGAAGTTTAATAGCCAGAGGAGCAGGTCACACGCCAGAGAGCCATGGAAGAAGATCACGTCGTCCCTCTGAGCGGACCACAGCCCGTCACATTCCTTAAGAATGTCCCCCTAAAACGTAACATGTGCCGACCGATATTGGTACACAGTGACCCTCAATAGCGCCGAAGCAAAACCATTAAGTCCAACATCTCGCCCAGGAGTGTTTATCGGAGGAGGATGGCTTACACGTCCTCGGGAGCAGATATTGAAGCTGATTACACAATGGAGAAATACCGGAGAGGGGACCACAAGGCCAAGCCCGGCAAATAGGAAGAGAAAATCTTAATCTGCAACACAATGGCGCTCTCTTGAAACCCTATCATTTTCACTTCCGCCGAGTCCGCCGTCTGACTGCGAATGAAGTGAAAGGAGCGGATAGTGTCGAAAATTGGATCGGCGCTAACATTCGCTCATTTTTATCAGCGGCCGCCAAAGGTCATCTGACATAATAGATGATGAATTTAAACCCCACGGATTTCATTTGCAATTTTCAATTTAGCGCGGCCCCCCGAAACCCCGCGGCGATAAGAGGTCCCTCCTATCGTGGCCTGTCGCAAACATCAAGGATAGGTGTGAACTCGCGGGAAGGAGGGAGCCGCACGTCATCGGAAGCCAAGATAAGGCCGCTCCGAGGAACGAGGGGAACCGGATGGAGGAGTGGAGGAGCTCCGCGTGCGGGGAATTGGGCTAAATGCCATTTCTGACAGTTCTGCCAGATTTAAATTAGCCGGCGATGCTAACGCGCGGGCTTCAGGTGCGGGGAATGTAGTTTCTGAGATATTAGTGAACGGCTTATTCATAACAATTCACTATTAAAGCTGGTAAACTGTGAAGCACTGACAGGAACTGATAACACCAGCAGACTAGACGCGTCACTCTTAATAAAACAGGACTAGTTCATAAACAGAATGGCTTTTTTTTAAATCTGATCATATACATGCTGTTGCAGTGCTATAGAACAGAAAACACTCAGGCAGACGTTACAGGAGTGTGAAGTCCAGGACCACAAGACTGACAAACAGGTTCTACTCACAGGCCGTCAGACTTGTGAACACCTTACGCACTACCTCTCCAACCTCTCCTTTCTGAACTGGTTTTAACTGGTCTGATTTTAACTACACCTCACTGTACTGTCAGAATACTGTTTACATTCACTACTCACACAAACATTATTGTTTACATTTCTTACTTGCAACTTGCACTATATGGCTGCTGCTCTTCATACTTGCACATAAAACCACACATAACTTTTATTTTTTTATTCTTTAACTATATAAATACTTTTATGTACTTCAACTTATGTTGTTATACTTTGTATATTTTGTATATATATTTTTATTATTTCTTTTATTTGTTATTTTTATCTATTGGTGAATGGAGGAGCAAAAACTCTTGAATCTTGAATGTTTTGAGTTGTAACTCATACTAGGAATGTTTTCATGGTATGATTCATGGTATGAACATATAGCTGAGGAAATATATATATATATATATATATATATATATATATATATATTTTTTTTTTTTTTTTTTTTTTTTTTTTCTTCCATATCTTTTTTTTAATTATATATATTTTTTTTTTTTTTTTTTATGTAAGTCAATGGAACCAGATTTTCTCCCACACTATTTTGGAGCATCTCTATTGGTTATAGCATATTCTATTGGTCCGTTAAGCATGAAATCTTTACATAGTGCATGGGGCAGCATTGAAATGACATAGAAAAATAAAAAAAATGTCCAAAATAAAGATATATGTTCTTTGGACAGCGAAAATATATGTAGGAACCCATTTTGACCCCCCACAGTAGTCCAGGCTGAAGTCCAGCTGCATTGCACTGTATCTTAATCACATTCAAGTACAGCTTTAAGAAATTGTTTAAAGTGAGACTTAAACTCAATAATTAAGTTAATATTTTATATTATTTGTCCGTAGATTTAAAGCAGAAGGCAAACATGTGCTACGGAAATCAATGGAAAACGTTTTTTAGGATCATTTCTTGAGGAAACTGTGCCGCAAAGGCCGACTGGACTTTTCCAGCTATGGAAGAAAGTGGTGTTTGTATAAAATTTACTAATTTGTACATTAAATGTCCTACATGTCACATATATATTATATTATATACTATATAACTATTGGCTATTCCCAAAAATTATCTCTATTTTATGCTATTTTTTTTTCTGCATAATTTTGATTGTGCAAAAAATTCACGATGATCCGACCAATAGAAATGCTCAGACATAGTGTCTAAAATCATCTTTACATTAACTAACATTAAAAAATTGGTTTTGTTTAAAAAAAAAAATCACACACACACACACACACACACACACACAAACACACACACACAAAATTATATATATATATAAGTTTTACCTTTCAGTGAATCATATATGAAAACTTTCCTGCAAACACAGCATATTTAGAATTCAAGGGTTCTGTGATGTCACAAAAACCAACACATTTACATATAGCTATTTATTTAAACCAGACAAAACAGCCTGTTTTGAGTGCAGACAGCAGGCCCAGCCAATCAGAACAGAGCTAATTTACATATATTACCATTAAGGTGCAGCTTGTTTCACTGTAAAGTATAAACAAAAGTCATATAGGACTGAATTAGGAAAGCAAAGCTCTGCCGAGAGTGTTCCACACACAAGTTCCTGAGGAGCTCTGATCCAGCCGAGCAGACAGAACTCACTTAAAGAACCAATATCATAGTAAAACTAATATTTCTAGTGTCAATGAATCAAATATGGAAACCGTGCTGTAAACACAGCATATTTAGAATTCAAGGATTCTGTGATGTCACAAAAACCAACACATTTACATATAGCTATTTATTTAGACCAGACAAAACAGCCTGTTTGGAGCACATATGCATTTATATGCTTATTAGGCCTACGATATTTTTGTTCCAGCTCAGATAGCAGGCCCAGCCAATCAGAATAGAGCTAATTTACATATATTACTATTAGAGGAGCAGCTTGTTTCATTGTAAAGTATAACCAGAAACCAGAAAATGTACACATATATATATATATATATATATATATATATATATATATATATATATATATATATATATATATATATATATATATATGTCTGCATGTATTCATCCATACTTATTGTGAGGCTCATTTATACATAAAACCCTTCAAACGTTCTCCTCATTAGCAGCAAGAACAAATAATACCTCCTGTGATTGTCGTGCAATATTTTATGCCTCACTAACATTTAATCACTACACAGTGCACCAGCCCTTAATACGCCACGGCCCACTATGATACATTATCAAGACATATTATCCTGTTCAGGCAGCTTTGGCAGGAAATCCAAACAAAAAGAGAGAGAGAGTAAAAAAAACCCAAACTGCTCTATCAAATTCAATTTAGCACTGGCAAAGGACAGCTGACTGTCATTGAAATAAGGCAGCAGCGATTGGGCAGGAGCTGAGCTGAATGGGGAGAGGCACTCACAGGCACTTGGCAAGCTCGACTGTGTGCCAAGGCAAGGAGGAATGGAAATCACACAGAACAGCTGTGACTAATACCATCTTGTAAGTGCTAGCCCCAAAGAAATCGTGGAGTGCTTCAGAACAATTCAGCGAGCGAAGGGAGGAGGAGGAGGAGGATGAGGAGGAGGTGGGGGGGGGGATTTTCCTCAAAAGCAAAATGACGGAGTGTTCCTTAACAGGAGGAAGAGATGTGCAATAATAGCTCTGATTGAAGCGTATTTTGAATTTAATGGCCAACAAATTGTACAAGAGGCTGAAGCTCGCGCCGAGTCGCCGGTAAAACAAATGAATTCTCCGGCGGCCATTCAGCCGGTAATATGTGTAGGTTACATGATGGATGCTTTAAAACCTCAGTGTGATGACAACTCTAATGCATTACCAGCACAACAAGGCAACGGCCCAGTCCCGCTACGCTGGCCTAATACATCTCAATTAAAATACACTTGTGGAAGAGTCAGACCTGCTTAAAGGGCCGATATCATAGCAAACTGAACAGATCCAGCTTCCTGCTTCACTAGAAGTATGTGTCTAAGTTTTAAAGCACCTTTCGGCGGCCCATATAGGAAATCTGTACAGCCAACACAGCACATTTAGTATTCAAGGGTTCTGTGATGTCACAAAAACCAGCATATTTACATATGCCTGTTTATTTAGACCAGACAAAACAGCCTGTTTGGAGCACATATGCATTTATACGCTTATTAGGCCTACGATATTTTAGTTCCAGCTCAGACAGCAGGCCCAGCCAATCAGAATAGAGCTAATTTACATATATTACTATTAAAGGTGTAGCTTGTTAAACGGTAAAGTATAAACAAGTCATATAGGATTGAATTAGGAAAGTAAAGCTCAGCCGAGAGTGTTCCACACACAAGTTCCTGAGAAGCTCTGATCTGGCCGAGCAGACAGAACTTACTTAAAGGGCTGATATCATGGTAAAACTAATATTTCTAGTGTTCTGCTTCACTAAAAGTATGTGTCTACATTTTAAAGCACCTTTCAGTGAATCACATATGGAAACCAAGCTGTAAACACAGCATATTTAGAATTCAAGGGTTCTGTGATGTCACAAAAACCAATACATTTACATATAGCTATTTATTCAGACCAGACAAAACAGCCTGTTTGGAGTCCAGACAGCAGGCCCAGCCAATTAGAATAGAGCTAATCTACATATATCATTAAGGTGTAGCTTTTTTCACTGTAAAGTATAAACAAAAGTCATATAGGACTGAATTAAAAAAGTAAAGCTCAGCCGAGAGTGTTCCACACACAAGTTCCTGAGAAGCTCTGATCCAGTCGAGCAGACATAACTTCGCTTAAAGGGCTGATATCATGGTAAAACTAATATTTCTAGCGTTCTGCTTCACTAGAAGTATGTGTTTAAGTTCTAAAGCACCTTTCAGTGAATCAAATATGGAAACCGTGCTGTAAACACAACATATTTAGAATTCAAGGGTTTTGTGATGTCACACAACCAACACATTTACATATAGCTATTTATTTAGACCAGACCTACGATAATTTAGTTCCAGCCCAGATAGCAGGCCCAGCCAATCAGAATATAGCTAATTTGCATATATAAATAAGGGTGTAGGTTCGCATATGGATGGTAGAGGCATGTCCCTACCAATATTTTAGGTGTAAAGAATTGCCCCCACCAATATTTTGGGTTTGAAGAATTGTCCCCACCAATATTTTGGGTTTAAAGAATTGTCCCCACCAATATTTTGGCTTTGAAGAATTGTCCCCACCAATATTTGGGCTTTAAAGAATTGTCCCTACCAATATTTTGGGTTTGAAGAATTGTCCCCATCAATATTTTGGCTTTGAAGAATTGTCCCCACCAATATTTGGGCTTTAAAGAATTGTCCCCACCAATATTTTGGGTTTGAAGAATTATCCCCACCAATATTTTGGGTTAAAGAAATGTCCCCACCAATATTTGGGCTTTAAAGAATTGTCCCCACCAATATTTGGGCTTTAAAGAATTGTCCCCACCAATATTTGGGCTTTAAAGAATTGTCCCTACCAATGTTTTGAGTCAGAAAAATCATCCCGACCAATATTTTGGCTTTAAAGAATTTGGCTTTAAAGAATTCAAGGATTCTGTGATGTCACAAAAACTAACACATTTACATATAGCTATTTATTTAGACCAGACAAAACAGCCTGTTTGGAGCACATATGCATTTATATGCCTATTAGGCCTACGATAACTTAGTTCCAGCCCAGGGAGCAGTCCCAGCCAATCAGAATAGAGCTAATTTGCATATATTACTGGTAATGATGCAGCTTGTTTCACTGTAAAGTATAAACAGAAGTCATGTAGGAATGAATTAGTAAAGCAAAGCTCAGCCGAGAGGCTCAGATCCGGCCGAGCGGACAGGACGTCCTCGTCCTCCAGCAGCCCGGGAACAATGCGGGGATGGATGCGGCGAAACTCCAGGCCCGCATGACAAGTGTCTTCATCGGTGCATTAATTGCTGAAATTGAAGCGGCGCCACATCTCTCCAAACTAGACGTAGCCGTGAGTTTCCTTTGATATGATAATGGAACGCTTCTTAGCGGAGGGAAATGCAAATTGCAGGCAGTAATTTGGTGGCATGCACCTGCCCGACATGCTGCCTGTCTCACCGCGGCCCCACACTCCACTCCACGCATGACACACAGGCACATACAAAAGCCCCTCGCAGCTGAAATGAGACCGCCCGAGACCCTCTCCGCACACAGATGCTTCCAGCTCCGGCCATTGTGCGTCTGCTCCGGAGGAAACCACTGCGAGCATTTAAACGACACGCTGATAATCAGACGGTCTGATTTTACAGCACACGGTTTCAGAAAACGATTGGTTTGGGATGATAGTTTGCAGAAAACAAGGGTGTAGGTTAGCATATGGATGGTGGGGCATGTCCTCACCAATATTTTAGGTGTAAAGAATTGCCCCCACCAATATTTTGGGTTTGAAGAATTGTCCCCACCAATATTTGGGCTTCAAAGAATTGTCCCTACCAATATTTTGGGTTTGAAGAATTGTCCCCACCAATATTTTGGGTTTGAAGAATTGTCCCCACCAATATTTGGGCTTCAAAGAATTGTCCCCACCAATATTTTGGGTGTAAATAATTGTCCCCACCAATATTTTAGGTGTAAAGAATTGTCCCCACCAATATTTTGGGTTTGAAGAATTGTCCCCACCAATATTTTGGGTTTGAAGAATTGTCCCCACCAATATTTGGGCTTCAAAGAATTGTCCCTACCAATATTTTGGGTTTGAAGAATTGTCCCCACCAATATTTGGGCTTCAAAGAATTGTCCCTACCAATATTTTGGGTTTGAAGAGTTGTCCCCACCAATATTTGGGCTTCAAAGAATTGTCCCCACCAATGTTTTGGGTGTAAATAATTGTCCCCACCAATATTTTGGGTTTGAAGAATTGTCCCCACCAATATTTTGAGTTGGAAGAATAGCCCCCACCAATATTTTGAGTTGGAAGAATCGCCCCCACCAATATTTTGGGTTTGAAGAATTGTCCCCACCAATATTTTGGGTTTGAAGAATTGTCCCCACCAATATTTTGGGTTTACTGAATTGTCCCCACCAATATTTTGGTTTTTGAAGAATTGTCCCTACCAATATTTTGAGTTGGAAGAATCGCCCCCACCAATATTTTGGGTTTGAAGAATTGTCCCCACCAATATTTTGGGTTTGAAGAATTGTCCCCACCAATATTTTGGGTTTACTGAATTGTCCCCAACAATATTTTGGGTTTGAAGAATTGTCCCCACCAATATTTTGGGTTTAATGAATTGTCCCCACCAATATTTTGGGTTTAATGAATTGTCCCCACCAATATTTTGGGTTTACTGAATTGTCCCCAACAATATTTTGGGTTTGAAGAATTGTCCCCACCAATATTTTGGGTTTAATGAATTGTCCCCAACAATATTTTGGGTTTGAAGAATTGTCCCCACCAATATTTTGGGTTTGAAGAATAATCATCATACTTGCTGTGTTTAAACTCGTTGAAAACGTTTAGGATGGAAATAAAAGGGTTAAAATCTTGACACACTAAACAGAATAATTACCCAATCAGGATTGATCTCTAGGTAAATACAGCCAAGTGAGCTCTCCCATTGGTCAGGACGTCAGGAGTTGAACTAAGGTTCTAGATATGCCACTGAGTGCGAGGAAGTGGTAGTGCAAGTTGGTTCTAGATAAATGTGTGTTGTAAGCAGGTTCTAGATAACTGTGTATATGTGTGTGGCAGTATAAGAAGGTTCTAGATAACTGTGTGTTGTATGCAGGTTCTAGATAATGGTGTATGTGTGGCAGTATGAGAAGGTTCTGGTTAACTGTGTGTTGTATGCAGGTTCTAGATAACTGTGTATATGTGTGGCAGTATAAGAAGGTTCTAGTTAACTGTGTGTTGTAAACAGGTTCTAGATAACTATGTTTTGTATGCAGGTTCTAGATAACTGTGTGTTTGTATGTAGGTTCTAGATAACTGTGTGTATGTGTGGCAGTATAAGCAGGTATAAGCAGACTGCTTGTAATTACATGCGCTAGTGTAGGCAGGTTTAGATAACTGAATGTAGGTATGGATGTTAGTGTAAGCCAGTTCTAGATAACTGAGTGTAAATATGAGTGGTGTAATAAGTATGTTCTAAAAATGCATGTGTTAGTGTAGACATGTTCTAGATAGGTGAGTGTGGATATGTGTGGTAGTGTTAGCAGGTAACTGAGTGAAAACAAGTGGTGGTGTAAACAGGGTCTAGATCTTGGTAGAATCATTTCATGTTTAAATGGTTCTCTGTTTGGCAAAACTTGTTTTTTAGATTGCTGTGTACTATATGGTTCTAAGCAGCAATAAACAGGGTTCTATTATTGCTATTGACAGGTTTGTAGCAGTAGAAGAACCATTTTTGTTGCTAAATAAACAATTTTCAAAAAGGTTCTATATAGAACCATGTACAATGCATTTAATCCATCAATCTGGAGAACCACTTCAACGTGCAATATAGAACTTGTGGTTCTAAGTAGAACCATTTTATATACTAAAGAACCCTTGTAGAACTATTTAAGAGTTAACATTTTTATTTAGTATTAAATCCAGTAAAAGTGAAAGGAAACTCCAGTTAGCTTGGTGCTAACATTACATAGTAATTCCCATAGAGATGCTAGTCAAAGTTAGCATTACTACAGAACATGAAAACAAGTTATTTATTTGTATGTAATAAACAGGTATAAACTATGCATATATAATGACCTGCCACTTAACACGGTACTATAGAGCTCGTAGAACACACATACCCAGCCAGTATCTAGAACCGGATTTGCATTTCAATGTAATTTAGTTAGTCTGCTTTAAAGTTTTCCAACATGTTAGCTGAACTAATGATCTAGTACATCTGAGTGTTATCAGTCCTGTGAGCTGCAGCGGTTCTGTAGTTTTTTTGTTCTGGAGAACCGAACACAAAGTTTAAGGGGTTAAAAAGTTTTCAGTGTCTCACTCCTGACTCACAGGCGGCCTGTGTTCTGAACAAAGGTGCAGCTTCATGGCTGACCGCAGGACAGTCGCAGGAGCTCAGCGGTCAGGAATGCACACCCTGTCTTTCAGGGGGGGAAGTGTGACCGGGCGCTCGGCCAGTTACCCCAGCGGCTCAAAGCGGCTCCACAGACACTCCGAGCTCTGGTGTTCTCGCCGGCAGCGTCAGAGCTGATGAAGTCAGAGTGAAGCTGAGCTGTCCGTGTTGGCGGAGATGCTGCTGGACGAACAGTAGCCGTTACGGGAAGCGGAGTGTCAGTGAGTCAGCGGCCGTTAGCTCTGTGCGTCACCCTCCCACTGCGGTCAGCCACCCCGCGGCTATGCGGTCATCCACACTGCTGCCAGCGCACTGACCTTTTTCACTGTGCTCACTCCTGCGTGCTCTCTTCCGGACCGGACACGCACTCTGAGCTGCTGGACTCACTACACACACCTGCACGCCCGCCAGCTTCAGATCTGCTGGACGCTTCAAACATGAAAGAGGACATCAAAACACCTCAAACCCCATAAACTGAACAATTCATAGTAGATACTAAACAATTCATAGTAGATCCTGAACAATTCATAGTAGATACTGAACAATTCATAGTAGATACTGAATAATTCATAGTAGATATTGAACAATTCATAGTAGATACTGAATAATTCATAGTAGATATTGAACAATTCACAGTAGATACTGAACAAATCATAGTAGATACTGAATAATTCATAGCAGATACTGAATAATTCACAATAGATACTGAATAATTCATAGTAGATACTGAATATTCATAGTAGATACTGAACAATTCATAGCAGATACTGAATAATTCACAATAGATACTGAATAATTCATAGTAGATACTGAATATTCATAGTAGATACTGAACAATTCATAGCAGATACTGAATAATTCACAATAGATACTGAATAATCCATATTAGATACTGAATATTCATAGTAGATACTGAATATTCATAGTAGATACTGAACAATTCATAGCAGATACTGAATATTCATAGTAGATACTGAACAATTCATAGCAGATACTGAATAATTCACAATAGATACTGAATAATTCATAGTAGATACTGAATATTCATAGTAGATACTGAACAATTCATAGCAGATACTGAATATTCATAGTAGATACTGAACAATTCATAGCAGATACTGAATATTCATAGTAGATACTGAATATTCATAGTAGATACTGAATAATTCATAGTAGATACTGAATATTCATAGTAGATACTGAACAATTCATAGCAGATACTGAATAATTCACAATAGATACTGAATAATTCATAGTAGATACTGAATATTCATAGTAGATACTGAACAATTCATAGCAGATACTGAACAATTCATAGTAGATACTAAATAATTCATAGTAGATACTGAATAATTCATAGTAGATACTGAATAATTCATAGTAGATACTGAACAATTCATAGTAGATACTGAATAATTCATAGTACTTACGGAATAATATATAGTAGTTGTTGAATAATTTATAGTGGTTACTAAGTACTTCACAGTGACTACTGAATGATTAATGGTAGGTAATTAATCATTTATAATAAATATTGAGTAATGATTAGTAGATACTGAATAATTAACTGAACTTCTTACTGCAGTAACATTACTATAGTAACATTACTACAGTTGCTTATTTTTCAGTAACCTGTTACTACAGTAACATTACCATAGTAACTTACTGCTAGAGTAAATTATTACTACAGTAACATTACAACAGTAACTTATTGCTAGAGTTAATTATTACTACAGTAACATTACTACAGTAAATTATTGCTAGAGCTAATTATTACTACAGTAACATTACTACAGTAACTTATTGCTAGAGCTAATTATTACTACTGTAACATTACTACAGTAACTTATTGCTAGAGTAAATTATTACTACAGTAACATTACTACAGTAACTTATTGCTAGAGCTAATTATTACTACAGTAACATTACTACAGTAACTTATTGCTAGAGTAAATTATTACTACAGTAACATTACTACAGTAACTTATTGCTAGAGCTAATTATTACTACAGTAACATTACTAAAGTAACTTTTTGCTAGAGTAATTACTACAGTAACATTACTACAGTAACTTATTACTAGAGTTAATTATTACTGCAGTAACGTATCACTACAGTAACATTACTACAGTACCTATTGCTAGAGTAAATTATTACTACAGTAACATTACTACAGTACCTATTGCTAGAGTAAATTATTACTACAGTAACATTACTACAGTAACTTATTACTAGAGTTAATTATTACTGCAGTAACGTATTACTACAGTAACATTACTACAGTAACTTATTGCTAGAGTTAATTATTACTACAGTAACATATCACTACAGTAACATTACTACAGTAACGTATTGCTAGAGTTAATTATTACTAAAGTAACGTATCACTACAGTAACATTACTACAGTAACTTATTGCTAGAGTAAATTATTACTACAGTAACATTACTACAGTAACTTATTGCTAGAGTTAATTATTACTAAAGTAACGTATCACTACAGTAACATTACTACCGTAACTTATTGCTAGAGTAAATTATTACTACAGTAACATTACTACAGTAACTTATTGCTAGAGTTAATTATTACTACAGTAACATTACTACAGTAACTTTACTACAGTAACTTATTGCTAGAGTTAATTATTACTACAGTAACATTACTACAGTAACTTATTGCTAGAGTTAATTATTACTACAGTAACGTATCACTACAGTAACATTACTACAGTAACTTATTGCTAGAGTAAATTATTACTACAGTAACATTACTACAGTAACATTACTACAGTAACTTATTGCTAGAGTTAATTATTACTACAGTAACATATCACTACAGTAACATTACTACAGTAACGTATTGCTAGAGTTAATTATTACTAAAGTAACGTATCACTACAGTAACATTACTACAGTAACTTATTGCTAGAGTAAATTATTACTACAGTAACATTACTACAGTAACTTATTGCTAGAGTTAATTATTACTAAAGTAACGTATCACTACAGTAACATTACTACCGTAACTTATTGCTAGAGTAAATTATTACTACAGTAACATTACTACAGTAACTTATTGCTAGAGTTAATTATTACTACAGTAACATTACTACAGTAACATTACTACAGTAACTTATTGCTAGAGTTAATTATTACTACAGTAACATTACTACAGTAACTTATTGCTAGAGTTAATTATTACTACAGTAACATATCACTACAGTAACATTACTACAGTAACTTATTGCTAGAGTAAATTATTACTACAGTAACATTACTACAGTAACATTACTACAGTAACTTATTGCTAGAGTTAATTATTACTACAGTAACATTACTACAGTAACATTACTACAGTAACTTATTGCTAGAGTTAATTATTACTACAGTAACATTACTACAGTAACTTATTGCTAGAGCTAATTATTACTACAGTAACATTACTAAAGTAACTTTTTGCTAGAGTAAATAATCACTACAGTAACATTACTACAGTAACTTATTGCTAGAGTAATTACTACAGTAACATTACTACAGTAACTTATTGCTAGAGTTAATTATTACTGCAGTAACATATCACTACAGTAACATTACTACAGTAACTTATTGCTAGAGTAATTACTACAGTAACATTACTACAGTAACTTATTGCTAGAGTTAATTATTACTGCAGTAACATATCACTACAGTAACATTACTACAGTAACTTATTGCTAGAGTAAATTATTACTACAGTAACATTACTACAGTAACTTATTGCTAGAGTAAATTATTACTACAGTAACATTACTACAGTAACTTATTGCTAGAGTAAATTATTACTACAGTAACATTACTACAGTAACATATTGCTAGAGTTAATTATTACTACAGTAACGTATCACTACAGTAACATTACTACAGTACCTATTGCTAGAGTTAATTATTACTACAGTAACATTACTACAGTAACTTATTGCTAGAGTTAATTATTACTACAGTAACGTATCACTACAGTAACATTACTACAGTAACTTATTGCTAGAGTAAATTATTACTACAGTAACTTTACTACAGTAACATTACTACAGTAACATTACTACAGTAACTTATTGCTAGAGCTAATTATTACTACAGTAACATTACTACAGTAACTTATTGCTAGAGTTAATTATTACTACAGTAACATTACTACAGTAACTTATTGCTAGAGTTAATTATTACTAAAGTAACGTATCACTACAGTAGCATTACTAAAGTAACTTATTGCTAGAGTAAATTATTACTACAGTAACATTACTACAGTAACTTACTGCTAGAGTTAATTATTACTACAGTAACTTTACTACAGTAAAATATTGCTAGAGTAAATTATTACTACAGTAACATTACTACAGTAACTTATTGCTAGAGTTAATTATTACTACAGTAACATTACTACAGTAACTTATTGCTAGAGTTAATTATTACTACAGTAACATTACTACAGTAACTTATTGCTAGAGTTAATTATTACTAAAGTAACGTATCACTACAGTAACATTACTACCGTAACTTATTGCTAGAGTAAATTATTACTACAGTAACATTACTACAGTAACTTATTGCTAGAGTTAATTATTACTACAGTAACATTACTACAGTAACATTACTACAGTAACTTATTGCTAGAGTTAATTATTACTACAGTAACATTACTACAGTAACTTATTGCTAGAGTTAATTATTACTACAGTAACATATCACTACAGTAACATTACTACAGTAACTTATTGCTAGAGTAAATTATTACTACAGTAACATTACTACAGTAACATTACTACAGTAACTTATTGCTAGAGTTAATTATTACTACAGTAACATTACTACAGTAACATTACTACAGTAACTTATTGCTAGAGTTAATTATTACTACAGTAACATTACTACAGTAACTTATTGCTAGAGCTAATTATTACTACAGTAACATTACTAAAGTAACTTTTTGCTAGAGTAAATAATCACTACAGTAACATTACTACAGTAACTTATTGCTAGAGTAATTACTACAGTAACATTACTACAGTAACTTATTGCTAGAGTTAATTATTACTGCAGTAACATATCACTACAGTAACATTACTACAGTAACTTATTGCTAGAGTAATTACTACAGTAACATTACTACAGTAACTTATTGCTAGAGTTAATTATTACTGCAGTAACATATCACTACAGTAACATTACTACAGTAACTTATTGCTAGAGTAAATTATTACTACAGTAACATTACTACAGTAACTTATTGCTAGAGTAAATTATTACTACAGTAACATTACTACAGTAACTTATTGCTAGAGTAAATTATTACTACAGTAACATTACTACAGTAACATATTGCTAGAGTTAATTATTACTACAGTAACGTATCACTACAGTAACATTACTACAGTACCTATTGCTAGAGTTAATTATTACTACAGTAACATTACTACAGTAACTTATTGCTAGAGTTAATTATTACTACAGTAACGTATCACTACAGTAACATTACTACAGTAACTTATTGCTAGAGTAAATTATTACTACAGTAACTTTACTACAGTAACATTACTACAGTAACATTACTACAGTAACTTATTGCTAGAGTTAATTATTACTACAGTAACATTACTACAGTAACTTATTGCTAGAGCTAATTATTACTACAGTAACATTACTACAGTAACTTATTGCTAGAGTTAATTATTACTACAGTAACATTACTACAGTAACTTATTGCTAGAGTAAATTATTACTACAGTAACATTACTACAGTAACTTACTGCTAGAGTTAATTATTACTACAGTAACTTTACTACAGTAAAATATTGCTAGAGTAAATTATTACTACAGTAACATTACTACAGTAACTTATTGCTAGAGTTAATTATTACTACAGTAACATTACTACAGTAACTTATTGCTAGAGTTAATTATTACTAAAGTAACGTATCACTACAGTAGCATTACTAAAGTAACTTATTGCTAGAGTAAATTATTACTACAGTAACATTACTACAGTAACTTACTGCTAGAGTTAATTATTACTACAGTAACATTACTACAGTAACTTATTGCTAGAGTTAATTATTACTACAGTAACATTACTACAGTAACTTATTGCTAGAGTTAATTATTACTACAGTAACATTACTACAGTAACTTACTGCTAGAGTTAATTATTACTACAGTAACTTTACTACAGTAAAATATTGCTAGAGTAAATTATTACTACAGTAACATTACTACAGTAACTTATTGCTAGAGTTAATTATTACTACAGTAACATTACTACAGTAACTTATTGCTAGAGTTAATTATTACTACAGTAACGTATCACTACAGTAGATTATTGCTACAGTAACATTACCACAGTAACTAATTGCTACAGTAAATTATCACTACAGTAACTTATATTTTAGAGTTTAGACATAGACACTGAGGCTGGATCTCAGCGTGGAGGCAGGAGAGGAGCTGAGAAGAGCTCTGAGATCAGTTATTAGAGTTATTAGAGTTATTAGAGTTATTAGAGATGGACATTATTAATGCAGGATTAGGTCCTAATGAGTGTAATTGGTGAAGAATGAGTGAGGCCGGGGGGTCACGCACTAAATAAACTCCTCCAAAGCCCACTCTAACTCCAGGATCAGCCTCCAAACAGGCCCCCCGTATGAATATTAATGATGCTCGAACTGGGCCGAAGGTCAGGCTGGGGCTTCAGTCCGGTCTGATCATTATCTGAGCTCACACAACTGCTGAACAGGGGCCTCATTAGAGAGATGTTTGTCCCTCCGACGAAGGAGAGCAGAAAAAAGCCCTTGTGTTTTGTGCCAAGTATCATATTTCTCTGTCACTACAACTACCAGCGCCGTGCGGGCCGCAGCAGAGCTCTGGGTGGCCGACGACATCGCTCACATCCAAACTACAATTAACGAAATGGCTGTGATTTGGGACGTTTCTCCGGAATATCAGTGCCATTTAACGGATTCGTCCCAGCAGAGAAAATTCCTCCCCTGTTTAGAAGCGACTCAGCAGAACAAACGTCCTCCTGTATGTTTCAGAACAGAATGAAATCTGAGTAGTAGATATAAAACATCTCAGGTCCAGCACAGGCACCAGAGCCAGAAGTCACCAGTGGCTGTAATTCCCAACCTTACATTAGCTTGTCTGTGAAAATCCACCCGCTAATTATTTCACAGAGTGAAAATGTGCACGCAGGCATGTGGGTTTACAGTGTTAACCAAGCTTATGTTACACATACCTGCATGAGTCAGAACACCTACAGCAGCGTGTTCTGTTTAGAAACAAACAAAACATACACCTGCCATCGGACCGCGCCCTGCCAGTTCACCCGTTAGTACCTCCTCGACCTGCACAGTTTAAAACCCAACACTTCAGTCTATGAATATCCAGTAACTACTAAAATTATTCAGTATCTATTCAGTATCTATTATAAATTATTCAGTTAATACTAAAATTATTCAGCATCTATTCAGTATCTACTATAAATTATTCAGTTACTACTAAAATTATTCAGTATCTATTCAGTATCTACTACAAATTATTCAGTAACTACTATGAATATCCAGTAACTATTAAAATTATTCAGCATCTATTCAGTATCTACTATAAATTATTCATTTACTACTAAAATTATTCAGTATCTATTCAGTATCTACTACAAATTATTCAGTAACTACTATAAATTATTCAGTTACTACTAAAATTGTTCAGTATCTATTCAGTATCTACTACAAATTATTCAGTATCTACTATAAATTATTCAGTTACTACTAAAATTATTCAGTATCTACTATAAATTATTCAGTTACTACTATGAATATTCAGTAACTTCTCAAATTTTTCAGTGTCTATTAAGTATCTACTATAATTTTTTCAGTTACTACTATGAATTTTTCAGTAACTACAATGAATATTCAGTAACTACTAAAAGTATTCAGTATCTATTCAGCATCTACTATAAATTATTCAGTTACTACTATGATTTGTTCAGTAACTACTATGAATATTCAGTAACTACTAAAGGTATTCAGTATCTATTCAGCATCTACTATAAATTATTCAGTTATTACTATGATTCTTTCAGTAACTACTATGAATATTCAGTAACTACTAAAATTATTCAGTATCTATTTAACATGTACTATAAATTATTCAGTTACTACTATGAATATTCAGTAACTTCTAAAAGTATTCAGTATCTATTCAGCATCTACTATAAATTATTCAGTTACTACTATGATTTGTTCAGTAACTACTATGAATATTCAGTAACTACTAAAAGTATTCAGTATCTATTCAGCATCTACTATAAATTATTCAGTTATTACTATGATTTTTTCAGTAACTACTATGAATATTCAGTAACTACTAAAATTATTCAGTATCTATTTAACATATACTATCAATTATTCAGTTACTACTATGAATATTCAGTAACTACTATAAATTTTCAGTAACTTCTAAAATTATTCAGTATCTATTCAGTATCTACTATAAATTATTCAGTAACTACTATAAATTTTCAGTACCTTCTAAAATTATTCAGTATCTATTCAGTATCTACTATAAATTATTCAGTAACTACTACGAATTTTTCAGTAACTACTATGAATATTCAGTAACTAGTATGAAATATTTAGCTTCAGCTACAAATTCTTTAGTACCTACTATACCTTACTTTGTAACTACTTTGAATTATTCAATATTAGTATCATTAGTGCAGTAAGTACTTTAACAACTAATACGTGTGTTCTTCGGTAGTGAGGATGAAGGTATTAATGTGTATATTAAGTGTGTAAATAATGTAAATAATGTGAAATTTTTTTTTCCTGTATACATAAATATAATAATGTGGTCCCGTTAGCGTCTCAGTCCCATGAAATCTGTAACAAAGAGTTGATCTGTGGGGAGAAACTCGTCTGACCCCGTGTGCCTCGGCGAACCCAGCGAGCCTAGCAACGCTGGCCGTTATCCCTCAGCCCGGCAGTGACAGTAACTGGCCAGGGCTTTAACAGGCTGACTGATGAAGCTCGGTAGCCGCCTGGTGAAGCTGGCAGGCGGCCCTTCTCCTGCCCACATTTACGGAGGGGTCATTCCTGTCCCACTAGCCTGAATGAAAGGGCTCCTTTCACTTGACTGCGACGGCTGGCACGCTGCCCCTTTCAGTGCCCGGCCTGACTGTCACTCTGGAAGTAACAAATTGGTACATTCTCAGAATAATAATTAGTGCAGCCATGAACATACTATTGTTTCAGCTGCATAATGAGGGAAACTGCCTTTCTGACCACGTGCTCGCTCTCCTCTGCCTCCACCGTCACCGCAGCCCAGCAGGAAAACGAGGGAGAGGAGATCTGAATACGTTTACAACGAGAAATGTGTTTATTTATTCATTTACTTGCGTACAGTCTGAGTAAGCGCTGCGCTGAGTTGACCGGATTCATACGTCTGCATCATTTCCACATCAATGAAATACATCACATCCACCAATTTAGCCGCTACTATCCTGATTTAATGACATTTATTAATTGCATTTTTATTCACTGCAGCACTTATTGAAGCTTATTACATATTTATTAAAAGATTTTCTGCATTAACAACCTGTAAACTGAGAAATATGTCAACATTAAAGGGTACATATCCCTAAAAAACTGAATTCACTCAACTGTTTTTCTAATTGAAGAGTTTAAGGTCATATGTAAACACACTTAAAGGGCCTATAATGTGAAAAACAGATTTTGGTTTTTTTATATAAGTATTAGTTTGATGTCCTATGTAAAAGTGTCTTAAGATATAGTCCATACAACAGCTTGTACTGAGTACTGTTTTTGTGATGTCACAAAAAAAACAACACATTTACATGCACCCACCTATTCGAGAGTTCGGCCTGTGATGTTATAAGGATTGTTTTAGCCTGGACTAATTTTTAAAGATGGACAGGTAAGCCTATCAGAACAGTCTTAAAGGCACAGCTTGTTAAAATATATGAAATATAGGAAAAGGAACTTAAAAATGAGGCACGTCTAATCAGAACAGAGCTCATCTGCATATATATATATATATATATATATATATATATATATATATATATATATATATATATATATATATATATATTTTATCTTAAATACACAGTAACCATATATATAGATATTGTGAATGTGTATTAAATATAGGATATGGGCCCTTTAAAGGTTCAAAACTTACCATTCACTGACTAGAACATACTGTTTACATAAGAAAACAAACTCTCACTGTTTTTGTTAGATCACAAAACATATTTACATATTGAGCCTACAGCCGTTTAGCTCCGCCCACTCACAAAAGCACTGCTTGCTTTATACTAAGACACAAAGAGAGTTTTTGTAAAATTATGTATATGAAATATATATAAAATGTCACTGTCTAATGAAAAATGAGGATCTCTACAATTACTTTGCTTTTAGTGTAAGTCAATGGAACCAGAATATTTTCCAAGCTATTTTGGAGTACGTCTATTGGTCCATTCACACTTTGTAAATAACCATTGGCGTGTTCAAATGATGTAGAAAACAAACATTTAGATGTTTTCCATTGGACATCATATATATAAATAGCTCAGCCCACTTAAATTGAAGTTATACAGAGTGTTTCAGCCAGTTGTTTTTTTAATAAGGCACAGCCAATCAGAACAAAGCTCATTTACATATATCAGTCTTAAAAGCACTGCTTGCTTTATACTATAGACAAAGCACAATAGACACAAAGAGAGTTTTTGTAAAATTGTCATGTAAAAAAGAATTATGTGTTCAAAATATATGATATATGCCCTGACTCATGGTTCATATATATATATATATATATATATATATATAAGCATATATATAATATATAAACATCACTGTCCAATGAGAAACGAGGATTCATCATGAAATTTTCACACTTTGAAATTGAGATGTTTTTCATTGGACAGTGACGATTATAAATATATGTAGCTCAGCCCACTCAGCCAGTTGTTTTTAAATAAGGCACAGTCTTTCAGAACAAAGCTCAACATAACTAAATCTTAAAGGCACCGCTTGCTTAATATGAAGACTCCTTTTTTTAATGAGTCCCAG
Source organism: Megaleporinus macrocephalus (assembly GCA_021613375.1). Taxonomy (NCBI): domain Eukaryota; kingdom Metazoa; phylum Chordata; class Actinopteri; order Characiformes; family Anostomidae; genus Megaleporinus; species Megaleporinus macrocephalus. The sequence goes on along the minus strand of CM038721.1, from coordinate 41,289,694 downwards.
CCAATCAGAACAGAGATCATTCTTAAAGATGCGTTAACAAAAACAGCCTGATTAATCCAAGGAAAATGTTTCTGTGAGTGTTTTTGGTACATACAGCCACACAAATGTTATTAAAGGACCTGAACTGCTAGAAAAAGTACCATATAGGCCCTTTAACTTCACCTGAATGTAGACCGTCTATATAAATCTATCAGACTGAACAGAAATGTGGGGTATGATTGCAATCGTACCACAACTTATTGTGTTTTCTGAGCACAGAATGTCACCATGCCTCTCAACTAGAGCATTCTGGGTAATACAATGAACAATAGCGATGCCCTTCAGTCCAGCCTGAGCTAAAATCGTGTCCTCACGAAGCTGTAAAATCTATCTCCAGCATATGCAGATCAACAAGTGAATGGAGCGACGTGCTGGTGAGGGATAGCTTATGAAAAGCTCCTTACTGGATTTCTTCAAGGCTCATAAACGGCTCTCTGAACGGCGACCGCAAGGAGCCGGTAAATATTCCACGCGTCCTCAGAAACGTCTGCTCACTCGAAGACCAAGCGTTCCACAGTACGAGTTTCTCAGCGGTCAGAACTTTACAGTGAGTTATCGATTACAGTTTGATGGTCTGGATGGAGAACGAAGGCCGAAGATTATACATGATCAATAGCGACGACTCCTCTGCAGCTCCTCAGACATCATTACACAAAACCTCTGTGTGTTTATCTCAGCTCCCATTAGAGCACTCGTATAAAAGGTGGAGATAAATATCGATGTATATGCGTCGCCGGTCATTAAGAGTGCATAATGAGAGATATTAATAATCTGAAAGGCCATTAGGAGAACGAGTGCTGCTGTGTTCCTGCTTGTTTTCTGATACAGATTTAGGATAATCAGCGCTGAGCTCCGTACGCCGCTGTATACACGCTCCTAATGGAGCTCGCTGAGAGTTCTGTGCTAACGAGACGACGGTTTGGAGAGACGTGGCTAATTATTCCCCCCCATCCTGTACCACAGTGAAGCTGTTTCCATGGTAATGCGCTTTTTCTTTTCTTTTCTTCTCTCTTTCTCTTGAGCAACACCAGGCGCAACACCAAGGCCTCAACAGTTCCCCTTGCTTCTTCTATTACACAGCATAGCATATTACACAGATAGATAGATAGATAGATAGATAGATAGATAGATAGATAGATAGATAGATAGATAGATAGATAGATAGATAGATAGATAGATAGATAGATAGATAGATAGATAGATAGATAGATAGATAGATAGATGTTAAAAGCTGTATGGACTTTACAGAAGAGGCCAAAAACAGCTTACTTTTAATGTAATTATAAGATGGATAGATAGATTCATAGATGGATTCTTCCCTCTATAAGTTTATTGCTTTTGTCAACAGTCCACATGTCATATATATATATATATATATATATATATATATATATATATATATATATATATATATATATATATATATATATATGATATAAAGCTATTTTTCTCAGTAAACACTTTACTATTAAATATTAACCAGTATTAATAGAGTAAGTAGTACTTTTACACTTTATTATTAAATATTAATCAGTATTAATAGAGTAAGTAGTGTTTTTCCATACGTCAGTGTGTTTATTTAACCCTTTCCAAGCTTCTCCTAAACAACCCAGTATTATTATCAGTTCTCATCTAATACCTGCTTTGACTGCTCAGTACTTCATTAAGATAAATCAAGATTTGCTGCTGAAGGAACTGAACACATTCATACAATGTCTGGGGCGTCCAGGAGAAATCTGGAACCTAACTTTGTTCTTCAAACTGGAGCTCAAGATATATATACGTATATACAGGTAGATACATAACACTGACATATGCAAGAACTATATGTGGGAAAGATTTTACACTCCAGGGCTTTTAAAGTACGTGAATGTAAAGAGATTTTATTTTTAAGACATTTTTGGAGCATCTCTTTGGTGCATTCATCTAGAATTTTTCATTTAACGTGAAGGCAGCTCGTTAAATTACATCAAATTATGTCCAAAAATATAAATTAAGTGTTTAATTGCAAGACGCTGCTGTATAAACATTTGTGCATGTCATTTTAACAAATCATTTCCCTTTAATAAAGATAGTAGTCATCATAATAGGGCTTTAATATTTCTTTCATTTGTAAAGCTCACTCCTATTCTACATATAGTTTATATAATTATATACATAGTAATTGTGTATGCATTTTATATATTTATACACTATATATATCCAAAATTGCAACTTGACAGGAGAAACCAAAAACATACATTAAATTTAATGGAAGTCAATGGAACCAGAATTGTTTCCAAGCTGTTTTGGAGCATTTCTATTGGTCAATTCATCATTATATTGGCACACAGTGTAAATGACCATTGGCGTGTTCAAACGATGTAGAAAATTTTAAATTCACAAAAATGGAGCTATATGTTTGGACAGTGACGATATATATAAATTGAATATGTAAATAACAGTAATTGACATTTACACATAATTATATATATATATATATAATAGTAATTGTGTTTACATCAGACATTTAAACATATTTATACACTATATATACAGTATATATATATATATATATATATATATATATATATATATATATATATATATATATATATATATATAAATTGCATGTGTGTATATATATATTGCATAAGTATATAATAGTAATTGTGTTTACATCAGACATTTAAACATATTTATACACTATATATACAGTATGTGTATATATATATATATATATATATATATATATATATATATATATATATATATATATATATATATATAAATTGCATGTGTATATATATATATATTGCATAAGTATATAATAGTAATTGTGTTTGAATCAGACATTTACAAATGAAATGTATATATACTGAGAGCGCGTGTCCTCCCTTCCCAGCAGACAGAGAAAAGTGAGTGGACAAATGATGGTTTAGCCACGCCTCCTCAATTCAGCCGCCTCTCGAGGGAAACATAAAGAGGCCTATACATTATACGTCCTCTCCAGTTATGGAAAGGCTTCAGCGCCGCTGCTGCAGTCTGTCCTCTCTCTGTAGTTGTGATTAACAGTTGGAGTTGTAGGTTAAATCCCCTTTAAACATAACTATTACTACACGAGCACGGCAGAGCGCCCCCGTCTGGCGGCTGTGAGGAGCTGTGTCTCAGTCATCACCTCTCTGCTTACATAATGCTTTATTTCAGTCTGACTCATTAGAACCAGCCAAGAACGAAGATCTAGCAGCGTGGTGTTCCTCAGAGACACGGCGCAACAAACCTGGTCACTTCGGATTCACAGCCGCCGGAAAATAACGGTGAAAAACCGTAAACGCTGCGACGGAGAAACGGCCCACATGTTGTCGTGTGTGAGGAAGAGAAAAGGCGCACAAGCATGTTCTAATTAGTGTCATTTGAGTTTAACCCCCAGAAGCGCGTTCCCGCGGCCCAGAGAGCCCGAGTTGATGAAAGGAAGCAAATATTCCGTCCCTCTCCCCGCGGATCCAGACGAGACGGCCGGCCCGCTCTGTCACGCTCCGTAATAGACAGACGAGGGGTCCGCGACATTATCCCGAAAAAAACACCTTCAGAAGAAGAAAATGAAGAGTTTGTGGGGCAGAGATCAAAAATAAGTGCTGCTCTACAACATGCTGAGTCTTGAGGAAGAGAAAGAAATATATAATAATTTCACGTTCTTTAATTTTCCCAGTAAAATGGACAGCCATTTGGGGTCGAATAATTGTTTGAACCAAGGATTTTATCATTAATCCAAGAGGGCTGGCGGATTCGGGGTCACGCTGGGGGTTGATTAGGTACGAGGCGCACAAAGCTCTCCTCAGTCGATGGCGCTGAAAAGAAGCAAGTAATTTAGATTCAGAATTGGTCCAGGGGGCTGTGAAGCTCGCTCCATTACCAGCCATTTTCAATTTCAGCCGCACAATAAACATCAGACTCGGCGAGGAAATTAGAGCATTTGGTAATGTACTAGAGAGATAGGTGAGCCTCGACAAGATGACACAACCTCCTAAGCCACCCGTGAAAGAAAATCCTTGAGATAGGCCTCATATTTGACTCGGATGGAGGCTGTGTTTTCTCACCGTTCGCTCCCTTCTTTCCTTTTTTTCTCTTTCGCTCAGAATGACGGGACGCGCGAGGCCTTGACTGGACGACTGCATTTTTCCAACCTGATACGTGACGGGAAATGAAAATGAAGACGATGTGTGTCTAAAAAGGAGCTTTCTGCAATAATCTGGACTGTTTTCACTTCTCATAGCCCTGATCGCCACCGTGATCATCTCTAACGTCTACATCAACTGAATATCGGAGTCTGATTTTATTATAAAAAAACTCTATTAAAACACAGTGATGATCTATATGTAGATCAGCTGCTGAAGCTGGAAGCTGTCCCTGTTATATATTGATAAAATTGAAAAAACCTTGAATAACATTCTAGAGAAATTACATTTATTTAATGTTATTTCATAAATTGGATTTATTTGTTGTTATATCATTATTTTTCAATATGTATTGTAAATATACATAACCCAAAACTCTCATTCTATCTATCTATCTATCTATCTATCTATCTATCTATCTATCTATCATCGCTAATGTCTACATCAGCTGAATATCAGAATCTGAATTTGTTATAAAAACACTATTAAAACACAGTGATGATCTATATGTAGATCAGCTGGAGAAGCTGGAAGCTGTCCCTGTTATATATTGATAAAATAAAATAAAAAACCTTAAATAACATTCTTGAGAAATTACATTCATTTAATGTTATTTAATAAATTGCATTTATTTGGTGTTATATCATTATTTTTCTACATGTATTCTAAATATACATAACCCAAAACTCTCATTCTATCTATCTATCTATCTATCTATCTATCTATCTATCTATCTATCTATCATCGCAAATGTCTACATCATCTGAATATCAGAATCTGAATTTGTTATAAAACACTATTAAAACACGCTGATGATCTATATGTAGCCTCAGCTGGAGAAGCTGGAAGCTGTCCATGTTTCCACAGGGACGTATTGATATGGTAAGAAAATTACTATAGATTGATAAAAAAAAAAACTTAAATAACATTTATTATATTTATTTAACGTTATTTAATAAATTGCATTAATTTGGTGTTATATCATGATTTTTCTATATGTATTCTACATAAGCCAAAAACAGCTTAGTTTTAATTTAAGTCAATGGAACCAGAATCATTCCAAGTTATTTCTGAGCATTTCTATTCGTCTATCTAGATAGATATATACATCTTTCATGTATATATTGTTTTTTTGATTAATTTCTGCAATGTTCTCATGTTGTGAATTAGAATATATATATATATATATATATATATATATATATATATATATATATATATATATATATATATATATATATATATATATATATAATTTACTTTCAATGTAATTCAGTGCAAACACTTTTAATTACAATCCATTCTGGAGCATTTTGATTGGTCCAATCTTTATAACATTTCAACACAATTTAAATTATATTTGTTGTGCTCAAAGGACAGAGAACAGAACCATAGCCCCCAACCCCCCCCAAAACATATATATATATATATATATATATATATATATATATATATATATATATATATATATATATATATATATATATATATCATTGGAAAACAGCCTTTATGCATTCTGTGTTAATTTATAAAGACTGGGAAAACGAGTACCTTCATTAACTTTAATCCTGGACATCCTTTAAAACAGTTAAACTAACGGATCTCAAATCGTGATGAATTGTTTATGTGTGTTTCTTCTACTGTTAGTGTGTTTTAGCACTTACTGCCCAGATAAACAGCTTTACAGATCATATTCTCGCAGCTCTGCTCAGTCCTGTATCCACTGATCCGCAGGTACAGTAACGTCTCATATTCATTATGAGTCTGGATGCTGTGAAGTAGCAGCCTGTATCATAGAATAAGGGTCTCTGCTAATAGCTTCCATGAATCAAAGGCCCCCGGCTGAAGAGTAAAAGGTAGGAAGATAGACTCAAACTCCTGGAATTAAGTATATTACGCAAGCCACTTTATCAACAGCATAAAATCAATAAAGCCGCCGAGCAAGCTAATTTTCCCCCGCATTCTCTCTGCTCCTGGATCTGAGGGGGAAAAGAACCCGGCCCTAAATGAATATTATCAGCATGAAAACAAAGTGACTACCTGAACAAAGTCCATTTTTCACTCAGCACTTCAATAGAGTTCAGTCGGCTAACAGAAGCCAGCGGATCCTTTCCAGCTGAAGCAGAGTAAATAAGGCTTAATGGCGAGGAAGAGCCTGAGCCCGGCTCTCAAAACCTCCCCCCCGACTCACAAACCGGAGGAGCTGCTGCAGGAACAACACACAGTGTGTTTATTTTCTAACAGGTACTCAAATAATATCTGATACTAATTTATTTATGAGCCGGCAATCACTTTAAAACACACGGTCTACATACAAAAACACTGTTTTATGTTATTAGATTTTAGTCTTTTCATAAAAAAGTAAAGGATGCAGTCGCTGCTCTATAACTCGGGTAATAAAGCGCTAATACAGAGTCGGATACAGAGTCTGGAAAATGAGGGGAGGCGTGTTGGGTTTACAGCTCAGAGTGACGTAAACAACCAGAACCAGGCGCATCAACAGAATCTCACAACAGCAAATGTGCACAAAGTGAGTGGTTTAAAAAAAGATTTCAGATGTGTAAGATCAAAGAATGTATACTACTAATACTACTGAATAGCTTACAGTATTTACAAATGTATAGCAGTTACTGTGGAAGAGTACTAAACGAAAAAACTATTGCAGATACTGAATAACTCACAGTAGTACTGATTAATTTACAGTACATACTGAAAAATTCATAGATATTTCATAGAAACTGTGTTACTCTGTGTGAACTGTTACTATCAGCAAACCAATTCTCTGAGTAAACTGTTACTTTATGTACTGTTACTCTGAGTAAACTGTTACTCTCTGTAATCTGTTACTCTTAGTAAATTGTCTCACTCTGTAAACTGTTACTCTGTGTAATCTGTTACTTTATGTACTGTTACTCTGAGTAAACTGTTACTTTATGTACTGTTACTCTGAGTAAACTGTTACTCTGAGTTAACTGTTACTCTTAGTAAATTGTCTCACTCTGTAAATTGTTACTTTATGTACTGTTACTCGGTGTAAACTGTTACTCTGAGTAATCTGTTACTACTGTGTAAAATAATTACTATGTGTAAATTGTGTTAATCTGCATAATCTGTTACTCTGTGTAAACTGTACTGTGAGTAAATTGTGTTATTGTGAGTAAACTGATACTGTGTAAAATATGTTACTCTGAGTAAACCGTGATACTCTGAGTAAACCGTGTTACTCTGAGTAAACCGTGATACTCTGAGTAAACCGTGTTACTCTGAGTAATCTGTTAATCAGTTGTGTTTTGTGTGTAGACAGTTACTCCAGTGTGAAGTGTTAAAGTGTCTGGGGTGTTATCCTGTGAATTGTGTTACCCGGTGTAGAATAAGTTACTCTGTGTTACTCCACATGACTGAGGTTCACTCTCCACTTCAGACTGGTTGGTATTTTTCACTCTGTAACCCGTTTGGAGTCCTTGACCTGTTTAATATTTTCATGACTCGTATCTTTTAAAGTTCTGGAACGTAAAGGCCTGATTAACGTGTGTGCAGCACTCAGGAGGAAACCATTTACACACTGTGGGCACTCTTAGTTCCGGCTCCCGTACCTCCAGAGCCCACTCGCCGGAGAAGGTTAAACACCTCATTTTCGGCCTAATCAAAGACGGCATTATTGAGGCGAGCCCCGGCAGAAACACAGCTGTCAGGGAGCGCGGCCGCGGGTGCAGCAGGGCGGTCTGTTAGAGGCCCGGAGGTGAAGGCTCAGCGAGCTAATCAACACTTCAAACTTTCTGCATTTCTGACCTTAAGCCACGCCGGTTCCAGTCCCAGCCCACACAATCCGGCATGAAAGGCCAGAACCCCTGAATGCCCGTCCTCCTTTGAGGCACGTCTGAAAGGGAGACAGCCACTTCTTCCACACCAATGCCTCCAATTTACCAAAGGTGCTAAACTCTGGAGATAGTGTCACCAAACCAAATTATACGCTGCCGCCGGTTTTGGAGAAACAGGAAAAACACCCGCGCTCGCTTTCCTCTTTTTTTCCTCTTTCTGCCAAGATATGAAATTAATTATTGCCTTGATTAAGGCGTAGGGTGTTAACTTTGATCCAGGGATGTATGGACCCCCATTGACAAAGGGGCAGTGATGTAGAAAGTTAGCCGCCGTGGCCATCAGGTCCAGGCAATTTCCCAGAGGATGCTGTGCTAAGACACCGTGACTGGCTGTCATAGAGAGATTCCTTCAGATCGGACCAGGAGACGTGTCAGTCATCGACCACGGCCCATCCCACTAGGACAGAGGTGCACAATCGACCTATTCATGCTCCGCCCACAGAGAATGTCCTCTGTGGCCAGTTTAGGTGGGATAAGATTCGTCAATAATCTAATTAAACACTGATTTTCAGATCAGTATAAATAAAACTATGAATAAAAGCAGAAAGCAGGAAAGATTTAGTCCTTCATAAGTAAGGATATTGGTCTTTTACAACATGACATCATCAGGTAACACAATTCTTATTGCCTGCCTACTTGTAAACATAAAAGTGATCACTCTACTCAAGTCTACTCACTAACACTCAATCAAATCCTCACAGCAATGTTCAACATCAGTACCTGACCTCACCAACACTCAATCAAATCCTCACAGCAATGTTTAACATCAGTAACTGACCTCACTAACACTCAATCAAATCCTCACAGCAATGTTCATCCTCAGTACCTGAACTCACTAACATCCAATCAAAACCTTACAGCAATGTTCAACATCAGAACCTGACCTCACTAACACTCAATCAAATCCTCATAGCAATGTTCAACATGAATCCCCTGAGCTCACTAACTCTCAATCAAATCCTCACAGCAATGTTCAACATCAGTACCTGACCTCACTAACACTCAATCAAATCCTCACAGCAATGTTCAACATCAGTACCTGACCTCACTAACACTCAATCAAATCCTTACAGCAATGTTCAACATCAGTACCTGACCTCACTAACACTCAATCACATCCTCACAGCAATGTTCAACATCAGTACCTGACCTCACTAACACTCAATCACATCCTCACAGCAATGTTCAACATCAGTACCTGACCTCACTAACACTCAATCAAATCCTCACAGCAATGTTCAACATCAGTACCTGACCTCACCAACACTCAATCAAATCCAACATCTAGTTGTTAGTAAGTGAGATGTTGGACTAGTGGTCTCCAACTCCGGTGCTGGAGAGCTTCATCTGCCACACGTTCTCCAACTACCAAGTTCCCGATTGGTTGGATCAGATGTATTAGTGTTAAGTATAAGAGGTATATCTAGAACTTCCAGAAAGACTTGAGTGCTGTTTAGGTCTCATGATTTGGTTCCTTAGTCTCCACCTCCTGACATCCTAGCCAGTGAGAGAGCTCACTTGGCTCATTCAACCTGGATCTCAATTCTGATTGGACAGTTTTCTGGTGGTCAGAGTTTCAGGCATTTACAGTCTATTAAATAAGACAAATAAAAAAATTGAATAACACGTATTTTCTCAGGAGGCCTCCAAGTTCCTGAGGAGTTCCCCGCAAGAAAGGAGCGCGCCTCCACTTCAGATCTCTCCGTACAACAGCAGGCAGAGCTCCGGCGCAGTGCCAGATAACGCTCTGCGTGATTTTCCCTACGTTCGGAACCACGTTGAGCTGAAATGTGCAATCAAATCAGCCAGAAGAGCCTTCGGATTCAGCTCGGCGGCGAGATGATCTAATTGTGCTTCATTTCACAGTTTTTTACTGAAACTTTGCCCCCCGAACCTTCCCCTCACGCTTAAGACGGAACAGGGAGACTCTTGACACTTTATGAAACGTATACATATTTCATGAGACCCTCCAAAAACCAGGCTGGCGGGCTACAAAAGACTTGGCTCAATGGAGGTAATGCACACGGCAGATGGCCTTTTTTCCCGCTGAAATTGTCTGTAATTGTTTCGGCCCTATCTCGGATTGTTTCGGGGGTTTTTTTGCATCTCACTAGATCCACATCTGTGCGGCGCTAACAGGTGTGGAGCCTAAGCAACCGCCACATAATAGAGGAGGATTGGAAGGCGGCCCACATGACGTGGAAGTGAGCGAATTAAACCCAGAATAGAGAAAAAGGAAAATCGGAAAGATGGCTTCGTGTTTTTGTTCCCGTGCGGAGGAGCAGATTAAGCTTTCACTTCGGGCTCAGGAGACGTCCAACGTAGACGAGTTTTCAAACACCTACAAACGAGCTGCTCAGCATCAACACAACCGTGACTGCAGGCTGGGTTTTTTATCATCGCCCTCATTGTGCCCACCTGTCAATGTGTGTTTAAACATTGTGTCCACTAGGGGTGTAAGAAGATATCAAAATATCGAATATCGGGATATTATGTTTAGTAATACTGTATCAATTCTCAAAAACACAGTATCGATACACAGATTCCTGGCAGACAGTGAATCATTGTGTGCTGTGTTTAAACCTCTGACCACTAGATGGTAGTGTTGTAATCCATTTTCAGCTCCACTCCAACATTAACAAGCAGCACAAGGGCGCAATGCTATTGTAAGCATTGACAAACCTGTTCATACAGTGGTGTGTTTTAATAGTAGGATTTGAAAAATCACAATATATCACTCTGCTTGCAGTATCACAATATATCACTCTGCTTGCAGTAACACAATATATCACTCTGCTTGCAGTATCATAATATATCACTCTGCTTGCAGTATCACAATATATCACTTTACTTGTAGTATCACAATATACCACTCTGCCTGCAGTATCACTGTATATCACTCTGCTTGCGGTATCACAATATATCACTCTGCTTGCAGTATCACAATATATCACTTTACTTGTAGTATCACAATATATCACTCTGCTTGCAGCATCACAATATATCACTCTGCTTGCAGTATCACAATATATCACTTTACTTGTAGTATCACAATATATCACTCTGCTTGCAGTAACACAATATATCACTCTGCTTGCAGTATCACAATATATCACTCTGCTTGCAGTATCACAATATATCACTTTACTTGTAGTATCACAATATATCACTCTGCTTGTAGTATCACAATATATCACTTTACTTGTAGTATCACAATATACCACTCTGCCTGCAGTATCACAATATATCACTCTGCTTGCAGTATCACTGTATATCACTCTGCTTGCAGTATCACAATATATCACTCTGCTTGCAGTATCACAATATATCACTTTACTTGTAGTATCACAATATATCACTCTGCTTGCAGCATCACAATATATCACTCTGCTTGCAGTATCACAATATATCACTCTGCTTGTAGTATCACAATATATCACTTTACTTGTAGTATCACAATATATCACTCTGCTTGCAGCATCACAATATATCACTCTGCTTGCAGTATCACAATATATCACTCTGCTTGCAGTATCACAATATATCACTTTACTTGTAGTATCACAATATATCACTTTACTTGTAGTATCACAATATATCACTCTGCTCGCAGCATCACAATATATCACTCTGCTTGCAGTATCACAATATATCACTCTGCTTGCAGTATCACAATATATCACTCTGCTTGTAGTATCACAATATATCACTTTACTTGTAGTATCACAATATATCACTCTGCTTGCAGTATCACAATATATCACTCTGCTTGCAGTATCACAATATATCACTTTAATGTATCACTTTTACTTGACTGCTGTATCACGATACATATTATATCTTGCCAATACACATCCCTAGTGTCCACTCACTGTCCACTCTATTAGACACTCCTACTACTTGCTGGTCCACCTTGTAGATGTAAAGTCAGAGACAGTAGCTCATCTGCTGCTGCACAGTTTGTGTTCCTCTAGTTCTTCATCAGTGGACACAGGACGCCGCCCACAGGACACTGCTGTCTGGATAGTTTTGGTTGGTGGACGATTCTCAGTCCAGCAGCACTGCTGTGTCTGATCCACTCACACCAGCCCAACACACACTAGTAACACACCACCACCGTGTCAGTGTCACTGCAGTGCTGAGAATGACCCACCTCCCTAATAGTATCTGCTCTGTGGTGGTCCTGTGGGGGTCCTGATCATTAAAGAACAGAGTAATAAAGTATACAGAGAATCAGATGAACTACAGTCTGTAAGTGTAGGTCCTGTATGGACAGTGGAGCTGATACAGTGGACAGTGAGTGGAGGTCCTGTATGGTCAGTGGAGCTGATACAGTGGGCAGTGAGTGGAGGTCCTGGAGCTGATACAGTGGACAGTGAGTGGAGGTCCTGTATGGTCAGTGGAGCTGATACAGTGGACAGTGAGTGGAGGTCCTGTATGGTCAGTGGAGCTGATACAGTGGACAGTGAGTGGAGGTCCTGTATGGACAGTGGAGCTGATACAGTGGACAGTGAGTGGAGGTCCTGTATGGTCAGTGGAGCTGATACAGTGGACAGTGAGTGGAGCTCCTGTATGGTCAGTGGAGCTGATACAGTGGACAGTGAGTGGAGGTCCTGTATGGTCAGTGGAGCTGATACAGTGGACAGTGAGTGGAGGTCCTGAATGATCAGTGGAGCTGATACAGTGGACAGTGAGTGGAGGTCCTGTATGGTCAGTGGAGCTGATACAGTGGACAGTGAGTGAAGCTCCTGTATGGTCAGTGGAGCTGATACAGTGGACAGTGAGTGGAGCTCCTATCTGGTCAGTGAGCTGGACCTGGTGAAGCGGCTGGTATGTAAACAGAAGTGCTGGAGAAGTTGCTGGGAACTCGGATCCTCTGGTGGTTCTCCAGCGCAGAGAAGCAGAATAAAGCGAAGAGAAACTCGGATTCCGATGCAGAGCGCCGTTCACCGTCCAGCCCCTCGTCCATTGAGCCTCGGCGCCAAAACTGGAGTGGAAGTTTGACTTTAAAGTCGGACGGTCCCCCACGGCGAGGCCCCGGCGGCGCCCAACTCTCAACAATGAGCGAAAGATTAGCGGCGCGGCGAAGAACTGTCAGCGCCGGACTCGTGGCATTGTGGCGAGCCGGGTTGAAACTAAGACGTTTAATTTCTTACTTTTTATCGTAGCCGTGCAGGCCACCCCGCCTCCGCTCCAGCACCGCTTCTTCCGGCGAGTTCAAGTTCCCGCAGAAAATCTCAGCCCCCCCCACCGCCCCAAATCTTCGCCGTCCCAAGTCCCAAGATGTGGCCGAATGAAAAATCTGGTCCAGTCTTGGCTGGATGGGGCGCGTGGAATTAGAGAAGCAATTACAGAAAAATGAAATCTTGTGTTTTCTATACAAATAACGAGCAAAGGGAAAGCAGATTAGCACAAATCCGAGGCGCCTGTGAATCGGACGGTCCCCGGATGACAGAACTTGTTATTACTGTATGTAAACACTGCCAAGCTGATGATATTGTGGTAAAACACATCCCGCATAAAACATCTCCGGACTTGTTCAATCACCCAAAGCACATTAATAGCTTCTCGAACAGCACTCAAGATTTTTTGGTCTAATCTTCTTTGGACCACGGCGCGAGAGGGAGGGCCAGCAGCGGCCTGAAAGACTTTGAGGGACGCCAGTGAGGGGGACGGAGATGGTAAATGAGCTTTAACCATTTCAAGCCCCTCACTGGAGAAGCGGCGCCGTCTAATCAGCGTGAGGCAGAGTAAACGTGATAAACAGACGATACTCTGCCAGACGGGCGTCTACTTCTGAAGAACCGAGTATAAACGATGAGACGACGATAATCCAACACCAGTCCTATTCGGTTCTGGTGGAGCTCCTGATTGTCTCCACACGCTGGCCTGGAGCTGTTCTGGTTTCAGGAACGGGGGCTACTGGGGTTGCAGGGTCGCCGGCTTTGAGGAATTAGTTGGAGGGAGATCTGAAGTTCAAGTCCAATCACAGAACTTCGTTCACAGAGAAGCTATACACCATGTTTAAGAAGAACAGCAGTGTTTAGGTACTATTTGGGTGGTGCAAGTAGATCAGACACAGCAGTGCTGCTGCTGGAGTGTTTAAACACTGTGTCCACTCACTGTCCACTCTATTAGACACTCCTACTACTTGCTGGTCCACCTTGTAGATGTAAAGTCAGAGACAGTTGCTCATCTGCTGCTGCACAGTTTGTGTTCCTCTAGTTCTTCATCAGTGGACACAGGACGCCGCCCACAGGACACTGCTGTCTGGATAGTTTTAGTTGGTGGACGATTCTCAGTCCAGTAGTGACATTGAGGTGTTTAAACATTCCAGCAGCAGCAGCACTGCTGTGTCTGATCCACTCACACCAGCACCACATCAGTGTCACCGCAGTGCTGAGAATGACCCACCTCGCTAATAGTATCTGCTCTGTGGTGGTCCTGTGGGGGTCCTGATCATTAAAGAACAGAGTAATAAATTATACAGAGAATCAGATGAACTACAGTCTGTAAGTGGAGGTCCTGTATGGTCAGTGGAGCTGATACAGTGGACAGTGAGTGGAGGTCCTGTATGGTCAGTGGAGCTGATACAGTGGACAGTGAGTGGAGGTCCTGTATGGTCAGTGGAGCTGATACAGTGGACAGTGAGTGGAGGTCCTGTATGGTCAGTGGAGCTGATACAGTGGACAGTGAGTGGAGGTCCTGTATGGTCAGTGGAGCTGATACAGTGGACAGTAAGTGGAGGTCCTGTATGGTCAGTAGAGCTGATACAGTGGACAGTGAGTGGAGGTCCTGTATGGTCAGTAGAGCTGATACAGTGGACAGTGAGTGGAGATAGAAGGAGGTGGAGAAAGCTATTTTAGAAGAAGAGCAGTGTTTAGCTGAGCTTCATATACGCAGCATGCTACAGTTTCCCAACTGGAACTCCAACTTCAGGGAGCGTTCCGTTATAAACTTCCTAGTTGGAGATCAGAAATGTCTGAATTCTAAGTATCAGTGTTTGGATACGTAGTGAAGCTGCTGAACTCGATGGTCTGTAATGTAACGTCTCCTCTTCATCATCTCGTCTACAGGTGTTCAGCTCCAGACAGCCGACACACACAGCGCTTACACATGTCTTCCTTTGAGTGAGGTACAGTGGGCGGAGCCTCTCTCTGTTCACAACCAATTAGTTATACTCACCACTTGCTATCATCCAATCAGCAACCTGCTCACTGTATGTTCAGATACTTGGACCCAGCAATGAGGTTAATGTAGTTGGTAAGAAATGCAGGAGAAAATACAAGTTTGGCAGTAGATCAGATTAAATTGCGGGAGATTAGACTAAATTGCGGAAGACCAGACTGAATTGTGGGAGATCGGACTGAATTGTGGGAGATCAGACTGAATTGCGGGAGATCAGACTGAATTGCGGGAGATCAGACTGAATTGTGGGAGATGAGACTGAATTGCGGGAGACGGGACTGAATGGCGGTAGATCGGACTGAATTGCAGGAGATCAGACTAAACTGCGGGAGATCAAACTGAATTTTTAGGAGATCAGATTGAATTGCGGGAGATCAGATTGAACTGCGGGAGATCAGACTGAATTGTGGGAGATCAGACTGAACTGCAGGAGATCAGACTGAATTGCAGGAGATCAGACTAAACTGCGGGAGATCAGACTAAACTGCGGGAGATCAAACTGAATTTTTAGGAGATCAGATTGAATTGCGGGAGATCAGATTGAACTGCGGGAGATCAGACTGAATTGTGGGAGATCAGACTGAACTGCAGGAGATCAGACTGAATTGCGGGACTATGTTATAACACTATGTTGTAGCATGTGTCTAGGTTTAGCTTTCGCAGCTAGCCATGTAAGAAGAAGATATGACAATAAAGCTGGCGGCCCACTGGCCTACCGTTTTCCAGGGCAGCCCACCCATGATTAATAAGTTAATAATTATTTTATTACCCAATTTAAATTGGGTAGATTGGAGAGCGAGTGGAAAATGAGTGCTGAATAGTGTACTTTCATGTAATTCTCCTCTAAAACCACCAGAGGGCCACTAGCTTCAAAGGCCAAATATAGGAAACATAATAGTGCTAATAGTGTTGAGTGCATTAGATAGGATACACGCCAGAAGGAAACCACTTCTCTCAGCGGCCTCGAGCACCTCGTTGCAATTCCAGCGTTTTTCTCTGTTACAAGATGACATCATCTCATAACACAGTCCTTATCGGCAGCCTGTAGGACCTGAATTTACACCAGCATGCTGATATCTCTTTCAACCACTCTGGCAGGTGACCTATTAGAACAGATCAGAGCACACTGGGTTGGGCAGAGGGCGGGGCTCTGGGGGCAGAGGGCGGGGCTTACACAGGAGCTCTAACAGGGTGAATACAGATGTGCAGAATGAGAAAATATAATGTTTTGGGGTAAATATCTGCAGATCTATAGTCAGATATGTCTGAGTTGGCTCGACTACATCCCTGAAATAATCTTTACAAACAAAACAAGGCTTAAGATGATACGGGTGTGGCATTCAAGGAGGTCTATGCAGGTCTGTCATCCACTGAGGTACAGTTTGCAGCTATGTACTGTATATACTGTATATGATATAATACTGTATATCTGTACTATGTACTTACTATTCATTCTCTTTTGCTTGTTTAGCCATGCATGAAATTCCTCGACTAGGCTCGTGTGCGCGGCGCCAGCAGAGCAGCTGATTCTGACGCTTCATTACAGCTAAAGCTGCTGGAGCTGCACTGCTATTAAATAAAAGCTGAACGCTCAGCAGAACCAAACACAGACTCAGCGTCCTGACAATGTCATCTACGCTGCTGCTTCATTCATACAGAGTTTCCCCGAGCGCCGCAGAGCCTACCGGAGGCTTCCGCTCCTCCGCACGTACAATTACTCTCCCACCAGCACCGAGAATAATTAAGTACGTTATTCGGAGGGCGCGTTTCATTATTCATGAGCGTCACTGGCCACGTCTCGCCCATGCAGGTTACAGTAAGCAGCTGCTGCGGCAGATTAAGCTAAGAGAACCCGTCATTACCCAGCCGCGCACACACACACAGGCGGTTCTATGCGTTTCAGGCCTTGGTTGCGTGGAAGGAAGATATTCAAAGTGCTCCTCCACACACACACACACACACAGAAACACACACAAACACACACACACACAAACACACACACTATTCCCAGTGTATCACCCTGGAAGAGCATTAAAGCCTAACCATGTGAATACCGCCCGTTCACTGGGAAGTCATTGCTCATTGTTCGGGGTAAGGTAAGTGGGGAAACCTTTAGACTGTAATCACTGCTGCATGGCCTCACGCGTGCGAGAGAGAGAGAGAGAGAGAGAGAGAGAGAGAGAGAGAGAGAGAGAAGAAATGGATGTTAGGATCCAGCAGCCGCTCCCTCTGCGTGTTAGATAGTGTGTGCAGGGGAGCAGGGCTAATTCTCTCGCTCTCTCTTTCTCTGGAAATCAAATTAGAGCAGCGCACTGAGCACAACATGTAAACTCCTTCACGCTTCCGGATGCTTCTGTGAGACCACGTACCTGCACTCTCCCTCTATTGTAGCACAGAGTGGGATTTAGAGCGGGAGAGGAATCCAGCAACAACCACCAGAACTTCCAGAGAATTCCTATTACTATTAAAAACTTCCTCACTGATCCAGCATCAGTACCTGACCTCACTAACACTCAATCAAATCCTCACAGCAATGTTCACCATCAGTACCTGACCTCACTAACACTCAATCACATCCTCACAGCAATGTTAACATCAGTACCTGACCTCACTAACACTCAATCAAACCCTCACAGCAATGTTAACATCAGTACCTGACCTCACTAACACTCAATCAAATCCTCACAGCAATGTTCAACATCAGTACCTGACCTCACTAACACTCAATCAAATGCTCACAGCAATGTTAACATCAGTACCTGACCTCACTAACACTCAATCAAATCCTCACAGCAATGTTCCAACATCACTACCTCACCTCACTAACACTCAATCACATCCTCACAGCAATGTTAACATCAGTACCTGACCTCACTAACACTCAATCAAATCCTCACAGCAATGTTCAACATCAGTACCTGACCTCGCTAACACTCAATCAAATCCTCACAGCAATGTTAACATCAGTACCTGACCTCACTAACACTCAATCACATCCTCACAGCAATGTTCAACATCAGTACCTGACCTCACTAACACTCAATCAAATGCTCACAGCAATGTTAACATCAGTACCTGACCTCACTAACACTCAATCAAATCCTCACAGCAATGTTCCAACATCACTACCTCACCTCACTAACACTCAATCACATCCTCACAGCAATGTTAACATCAGTACCTGACCTCACTAACACTCAATCAAATCCTCACAGCAATGTTCAACATCAGTACCTGACCTCGCTAACACTCAATCAAATCCTCACAGCAATGTTAACATCAGTACCTGACCTCACTAACACTCAATCACATCCTCACAGCAATGTTCAACATCAGTACCTGACCTCACTAACACTCAATCAAACCCTCACAGCAATGTTAACATCAGTACCTGACCTCGCTAACACTCAATCAAATCCTCACAGCAATGTTAACATCAGTACCTGACCTCACTAACACTCAATCAAATCCTCACAGCAATGTTAACATCAGTACCTGACCTCACTAACACTCAATCACATCCTCACAGCAATGTTCAACATCAGTACCTGACCTCACTAACACTCAATCACATCCTCACAGCAATGTTCAACATCAGTACCTGACCTCACTAACACTCAATCAAACCCTCAAAGCAATGTTAACATCAGTACCTGACCTCACTAACACTCAATCAAATCCTCACAGCAATGTTCAACATCAGTACCTGACCTCACTAACACTCAATCAAACCCTCACAGCAATGTTCATCAGTACCTGACCTCACTAACATCCAATCACATCCTCACAGCAATGTTCAACATCAATACCTGACCTCACTAACACTCAATCAAACCCTCACAGCAATGTTCAACATCAGTACCTGACCTCACTAACACTCAATCAAATCCTCACAGCAATGTTCAACCTCAGTACCTGACCTCACTAACACTCAATCAAACCCTCACAAATGTTCAACATCAGTACCTGACCTCACTAACACTCAATCAAACCCTCACAGCAATGTTCATCAGTACCTGACCTCACTAACACTCAATCAAACCCTCACAGCAATGTTCAACATCAGTACCTGACCTCACTAACACTCAATCAAACCCTCACAGCAATGTTCAACATCAATACCTGACCTCACTAACACTCAATCACATCCTCACAGCAATGTTCAACCTCAGTACCTGACCTCACTAACACTCAATCAAATCCTCACAGCAATGTTCAACATCAGTACCTGACCTCACTAACACTCAATCACATCCTCACAGCAATGTTCAACCTCAGTACCTGACCTCACTAACACTCAATCAAATCCTCACAGCAATGTTCAACATCAGTACCTGACCTCACTAACACTCAATCAAATCCTCACAGCAATGTTCAACATCAGTACCTGACCTCACTAACACTCAATCACATCCTCACAGCAATGTTCAACATCAGTACCTGACCTCACTAACACTCAATCACATCCTCACAGCAATGTTCAACCTCAGTACCTGACCTCACTAACACTCAATCACATCCTCACAGCAATGTTCAACATCAGTACCTGACCTCACTAACACTCAATCAAATCCTCACTGCAATGTTCAATACATCTAGTGTAAGCTTTCTCCAAAAGAGTAGAGGCTCAATTTCAGGAGTAATGCTGGACAGTCTACAGACCTCTGGACAGTGGAGGAGGACAGAAGCCCGTGCAGGTGCAGAAAGGTTTAACTGGGTGGTCCGGAGGTGTGGAGAGCTGAAGGCCGAGCTACTGGGCAAACATTTGTTCAAGCTCAATCAGCCCGGCGTGTGCCGTCTCATGTTCAGGAGGTGATGAAATTAGCGGCCTGCGTGCGCAGAGAGGGCCAGAGGTAAACATCCAGGATAAATATCAGACCGCCCGGCACAGAGATTAATTACTAATGCTATCTATAACTGTCAGACCAGCTCACAGACCCCCTCCCCGTCAGTCCTGCTCACTACACCTGACCCTACAGGTGAGCCTACGTCTGATAACAGCAGATCACCAACAATCTTAAAGCGTACAGTACGTTCAGTAAAGGTCAGACGTACGAACGAGATCTCTACGGTGGCCGAGAAGACTCAACGCCCTGCAAACAGAAAACACTCATCAAAACAACAACACGCTGCAAAAACATCGTCCAGTAGCGTCTAATTAGAGCTGGGCGATAAAACAATAACGATAATTATCATGAAATAACGTTTCCTCGATAGAACTATAAGACGTAGTCGATAGAAAGTCGATAGAATTAAGTTCCGTCCATGTTTTAAGAGACAACACGAACAGCCAATGAGAATGAGAATAGCTCCGCCCCCAAACCAATCAGGTGGCTGAACTAGAGTTCCACCCATTTCATGTTTAGTTGAAGCTCACAGTGCAGAGTGTAGACGTAGCGGCAGTTTAACCCACGAACTAGTAATCTGGTTACTGCAGGCGTCACAGTCGAGCAGAGAGAATAAAATAAGAGAAAATAACAGAAAACGTTAAACTACTACTGAAACACTCAATCAAATCCTCACAGCAATGTTCAACATCAGTACCTGACCTCACTAACACTCAATCACATCCTCACAGCAATGTTCAACATCAGTACCTGACCTCACTAACACTCAATCAAATCCTCACAGCAATGTTCAACATCAGTACCTGACCTCACTAACACTCAATCAAATCCTCACAGCAATGTTCAACCTCAGAACCTGACCTCACTATCACTCAATCAAATCCTCACAGCAATGTTCAGCATCAGTACCTGACCCTACTAACACTCAATCAAATCCTCACAGCAATGTTCAACATCAGTACCTGACCTCACTAACACTCAATCAAATCCTCACAGCAATGTTCAACCTCAGTACCTGACCTCACTCACACTCAATCAAATCCTCACAGCAATGTTCAACATCAGTACCTGACCCTACTAACACTCAATTAAATCCTGACAGCAATGTTCAACATCAGTACCTGACCTCACTAACACTCAATCAAATCCTCACAGCAATGTTCAACATCAGTACCTGACCTCACTAACACTCAATCAAATCCTCACAGCAATGTTCAACATCAGTACCTGACCTCACTAACACTCAATCAAATCCTCACAGCAATGTTCAACATCAGTACCTGACCTCACTAACACTCAATCAAATCCTCACAGCAATGTTCAACCTCAGTACCCGGCCATCACTAACACTCAATCAAATCCTCACAGCAATGTTCAACCTCAGTACCTGACCTCACTCACACTCAATCAAATCCTTATTAAGTTACTTCACACACATACATACACATACCAGTCCATCAGAAAACCACTAGAATGTCCACCAATAAAATGCTCTACAGTCAGTAGTGAGTTAACGAGTAAATAATAAACACACTGATAGTTTTATTGATTGTTTTTTTCAAAAAATCTGATCATTCTGTAGTAAAACATCCCACATAAGTCCAGCTGTGAGTAGTACATCACAAAAATCACAAAAATCTAAATATACTTATTAGGACACGAGATTTCACAGGAAATGAGAGTTTTGGTGAGCATGAGTGTGTAAAGTGTGGGCGGAGCAACATCACCATTAAAGCTTGCAGTACATGCAGTACTTTAGTTCCTCCCCAGAAGTCTGATGTTGCCAATTTATGTCCCATATTTGAACATAGTCTATTTCACATACACTGTCATATATACACACATGTGAGTGATATATATATATCTATATATATGCTCTAATATACAATACTATACAGTTTTAGTCACTTGGGGACATTATTATATATAAAAGCTATTTATTCCAGACAGGAAGCTTTAATTTACTCAGTAAACACTTTATTATTAAATATTAATCAGTATTAATAGAGTAAGTAGTGCTTTTCCATAAGTCAGTGTGTTTATTTAACTCTTTCCAAGCTTCTCCTAAACAACCCAGTATTATTATCAGTTCTCATCTAATACCTGCTTTGACTGCTCAGTACTTCATTAAGCTAAATCAAGATTTGCTGCTGAAGGAACTGAACACATTCATACAATGTCTGGGGCGTCCAGGAGAAATCTGGAACCTAACTTTGTTCTTCAAACTGGATCAAGATCTGATCTACTTCTCTCACAATAACATATTCATGATACTTTGTATTGTAGTCAGGAGTGCGTGTGCTCTATATTTGAAACCCTTGTACAGAAATACACAGTACTGGAGCTCGAGGCCCAGCACTCCACAATAAGAGTCCCTACAACTGAAGCAGTTCTGACATTAATACAAAACTAAATAGCCTAAAAATAAAGACCTGTTTTAACTAAATATTTGAAGTAGCAGCGAGTGGAGATATACATATATTTACACATATGTACATAAACATATATAATTAATACATTTGTGTTGAGTTTGGACCTTTTATGCCTATATTTTAAGAGAAGGCGCATGTCCAGCTCAGACAACTTTAACTTTCTTAACTTTTAATGGAGAAATAATTGATTCCAAGTCATTTGGGAGCGTTTCTGCCGGCCCGCTCATTTTGACGCTGTGGAAACTGGAAATTTCAAATCAAGAAATTATGAAATATTAAAATATTAAAAAAATAAAGTTGGTGACTGAATATCGTCTCCGCTGCAAACTTCCTCGACCGGCGTCTCATCTCGTCTCCGCACCGATGTTGTTCCTTTTTTTTTTCCTTTTTTTTTCTTTTTCTTTACAAGCAAAATTGTTTTCTGGTGTTTCATGGGTGATAAATTATGATAATCCTTAAGGGGCACTGAGGTGGAAATGAATGAAGTCGGAGTGAAGGTGAGATTAGCATTTTTCCCCAAATCCATTTACTGCTCGCCAGTGTTCGGAGCAAGGCTTCCATTTCACCGGTTATTATTCCATCATCGATGCTTCATTTCACTCACACACCCCCCCCCAACCTCCTCCTCCCCCCTCCTCCTCTTACCTCCACCCCCCCCCCATCCTCATCATCAAACTCCATTTAGAGCTGCTGGCTTATTTGGCCAATATTTGTTACCCAGCTCGGCCAGATTAGCGGGCGAGCGGCGGAGGGATATTACTGACCAGCGCGAGGGGAGTTATCAAAGTAGGCTAGTCGTAGAAAAGGAGACAAAACAAGCTTATTTGACAGCCAGCTTAAAAAAAAGAATCATATCAGCTCCTCATTGGACGACACATTGTTTTCATATTAAATGACACCTCTTGTTGACTCTCAGTGATCAGGTCACAGTCATACAGCAAACAAGCCGAGGCCACAGGCTGAGAAAACAAGCAGCAGCCAAAAATAAGCACAGAGAGAGAGAGAGAGAGAGAGAGAGAGAGAGAGAGAGAGAGAGAAGCAGTGACACTTTCACACAGCCCGGCTTAGAGGCTTCTTATTTAGAATGAGAAACCCGTGTGATTCCACAGTCAAAACTAATCAGCCGAGTCCCCAGACTGCTCTCTCTCTCTCTCCCTCTCCCTCTCTCTCTCTCTCTCTCCCTCTCTCTCTCTCTCTCTCTCTCTCTCTCTCCGCTCTCCCCTCAGCCGGCCCGCAGCCAGCGAAAACATATTTCCATTTTAACGCCTTCAGATGATCAAAGCATCAGCTTAATATAATCAGCTCAAAGCCCATTTACCAGCGCGGGCCCACCGCTGCGTCTGGGGAGCGCGTCCCCTTCCCTGCACTATCTATTCGGAAACAGGTGCTATAATACTAAATTAATTAGTCGGAGGAGATGCACCTTGTTCTTGGCGGCCGCCGCCCCCCTTGTGGGTCACAGCCTCCAGGAAAATGCCATCTGGGCTCCAGTTCCCCTGGGGTGAGCGGGGTGGTGGGGGGGTGAGGCTCTAGGCCTGCAGTCGACTGTGCAGCTTTTTACATGACAATTAACCCTATTAGCCCCTCGTGCACTGTGCGTGCGCTTCACTTTTAATGCTGAGGGGGGGGGGGGGGGGGGGTGGGCGGGGGTTAGAGGGGGGGTTCTAGCATCTCAACATGTTGCCTTCCACAAATATTTGCAGACGGACTCCGGCAGCAGTCAAAAGCTTTGCAGCCAGAATAGCAACGCTGACAGTTCAGCGTACTTAAAGCCCTGCTTTTATATTCTTATGAGTGTGAATATGAGTGTACACAGGTTCTAGATAACTCTGTGTGAGTATGTGTCATAATGTACACAGGTTCTAGATGAGTATCTAGCAGCAAGTATGATTCATAGTGTAAACAGGTTCTGGATAAGTTTGTGTGAATGAGTGGTAGTGTACACAAGTTCTAGATAACAGTTGTGAAAAGGTAAGTGGGTGTGAGCGTGCATATGAGTGATAATGTAGGTAAGGTCTAGCGAACCGAGTGTGAATATGAGTGTACACGGGTTCTTGATAACTATGTGCGAGTATGTGTCGTAATGTACCCAGGTTCTAGATAAAGGTGTGTGAATGTGAGTCATTGTATAAACAGGTTCTGGATAAGTGTGTGAATGAGTGGTAGTGTACACAAGTTCTAGATAACAGTTGTGAAAAGGTAAGTGGGCATGAGTGTGCATATGAGTGATAATGTAGGCAAGGTCTAGCTAACCGAGTGTGAATATGAGTGTCAGGTTCTAGACAGCTGAGTGGAATTATGAGTAGCAGGATCTAGATAGCTGAGTATAGGTATGGATGGCAGTGTAAACTGGTTCTACATAACTGAGTGAATATATGAGTGGTAGTGTATGCAGGTTCTAGATAACTGAGTAGGAATATGAGTGGTGGTGTAAGCAGATTTTACATAGCTAAGTGTATGAGTGGTAGTGTAGGAAGGCTCTAGATAACTGCTTATATGAGTGAATATTAGTGGTAGTGTAAGCAGGTTCTAGATAACTGAGTGTGAATATGAGTGGTGGTGTAAGCAGATTTTACATAGCTAAGTGTATGAATAGCAGTCTAAGCAGGTTCTAGATAACTGAGTATATGAGTGAATATGAGTGGCAGTAAGTGGGAGTAGAAGTGGTAGCAGGTTCTAAATAAGTGATCTAGAACACCACCTGAGATACTTTTCCAGATGAAGACTGAGGAACATGGTGAACATGCTACGTAGCTGCTTGTTGAGGACTAGAACAAAACAACAACAGAAAAATCTCATCTTAGAAACAGCTGCTTCAGGAAATGTCCCCATACTCCACCTGCAGCCATACTCCACCTACAGTCATACTCCACCTACAGTCATACTTCACCTGCAGCCATACTCCACCTGCAGCCATACTCCACCTGCAGCCATACTCCACCTACAGTCATACTCCACCTGCAGCCATACTCCACCTACAGTCATACTTCACCTGCAGCCATACTCCACCTGCAGCCATACTCCACCTGCAGCCATACTCCACCTACAGTCATACTTCACCTGCAGTCATACTTCACCTACAGCCATACTCCACCTGCAGCCATACTCCACCTGCAGCCATACTCCACCTGCAGTCATACTCCACCTGCAGTCATACTCCACCTACAGTCATACTTCACCTGCAGTCATACTTCACCTACAGCCATACTCCACCTGCAGCCATACTCCACCTGCAGTCATACTCCACCTGCAGTCATACTCCACCTGCAGCCATACTCCACCTGAAGCCATACTCCAATTGCAGTCATACTCCACCTACAGTCATACTCCACCTACAGCTATACTCCACCTGCAGCCATACTCCACCTGCAGCCATACTCCACCTGAAGCCATACTCCAATTGCAGTCATACTCCACCTACAGTCATACTCCACCTACAGCTATACTTCACCTGAAGCCATACTCCACCTGCAGCCATACTCCACCTGCAGCCATACTCCACCTGCAGTCATACTCCACCTGCAGTCATACTCCACCTGCAGCCATACTCCACCTGCAGTCATACTCCACCTGCAGCCATACTTCACCTGCAGCCATACTCCACCTGCAGTCATACTCCACCTGCAGCCATACTCCACCTGCAGCCATACTCCACCTGCAGCCATACTCCACCTGCAGTCATACTCCACCTGCAGTCATACTCCACCTGCAGCCATACTCCACCTGCAGCCATACTCCACCTGAAGCCATACTCCAATTGCAGTCATACTCCACCTACAGTCATACTCCACCTACAGCTATACTCCACCTGCAGCCATACTCCACCTGCAGCCATACTCCACCTACAGCCATACTCCACCTACAGCCATACTCCACCTACAGTCATACTCCACCTGCAGTCATACTCCACCTGCAGCCATACTCCACCTGCAGCCATACTCCACCTGAAGCCATACTCCACCTACAGTCATACTCCACCTGCAGTCATACTCCACCTGCAGTCATACTCCACCTACAGTCATACTCCACCTGCAGTCATACTCCACCTGCAGCCATACTCCACCTGCAGTCTCTCCAATAAGATGTGTTCCGAGCTCAGTTTCTGTTTTCTGGTCGGCTGCGTGGCTGAAACAGTGTCGGTCGTCGGTCTGATAGTTATCTATACTGTAGTGGACGTTATAGACGCCAGTGAGTCTTACAGTGACAGACACTACACAACCAGGTCTGATTAGACACACTGAACTTCTCCACCTGGTTTAAATGATGTATGTACACAGTTAGCACCATAGTGTGCACAGATGTCCAATCATATCTCCAGTGATAAAAAAAGCAAAATAAAAAATTAATTACAGTGTTGGTGATGTTGTTTACAGTGGTGGTGATGGTGTTTACAGTGGTGGTGGTGATGTTTACAGTGGTGGTGATGTTGTTTACAGTGGTGGTGATGGTGTTTACAGTGGTGGTGATGGTGTGTACAGTGGTGGTGATGGTGTTTACAGTGGTGGTGATGGTGTTTACAGTGCCGGTGATGGTGTTTACAGTAGTGATGGTGTTTACAGTGGTGGTGATGGTGTTTACAGTGGTGGTGATGGTGTTTACAGTGGTGGTGATGGTGTTAACATTGGTGTTGATGTTTACAGTGGTGGTGATGGTGTTTACATTGGTGTTGATGTTTACAGTGGTGGTGATGGTGTTTACAGTGGTGTTGATGTTTACAGTGGTGGTGGTGGTGGTGATGGTGTTTATAGTGGTGTTGATGTTTACAGTGGTGGTGGTGATGGTGTTTACAGTGGTGGTGATGGTGTTTACAGCGGTGGTGATGATGTTTACAGTGCTGGTGGTGGTGATGGTGTTTACAGTGGTGTTGATGTTTACAGTGGTGGTGGTGATGGTGTTTACAGTGGTGGTCTTGTTGTTTACAGTGGTGGTGATGGTGCTTATAGTGGTGGCGATGTTTATAGTGGTAGTGGTGGTGATGTTTACAGTGGTGGTGATGGTGTTTACAGTGGTGGTGATGGTGTTTACAGTGGTGGTGATGGTAACTAGGGGTCTCCATGTCTACAACACAAATCTACACATTGTATTTACTATGAAACCCACCAGTGAAGCTACACGTGTCTTCTGAGTTTATCTGGATGTTGATGGTAAAATGTGGAAGATCTGAAAATACTAGGTTTTCTTTGGGGACTATTTGAACCTCACAGCGTCCTGCATGTATCCCTCCACCATGAATGGAGTTTAAGACTGAGATCTTCTCTAAACTATCATAAACAGCGTCTCAGAATCAGACAGTGTATTTATAACATCTACTGTAAGAACTTTCTGTGAGGAGCTTTTAGAGGTGGACGTCTGGTTCCATTCACCACCACTGTGAATTATTCTAACTCTGTAAGCTCTGCATCTAAAACAGAGCCAAACCAAACCACTCTGAATGACCCAGTTTCCTTCCCAACCAATTATCTATGCAGAAACACTAATGGAGTTTCCCTTTAAGCAAAAGATAAAAAACCATAAGTTGAATCACGTGTGTCTGAACTTTTGACTGCTATTGTATGTAAATGTCAGGGCTGGTGGGGCATCTGTAACCTCCTGCTCTCTCAGTCAGCTAATTTATTCCTGGGGTGGACCGCAGTCACGCTGGCAAGCCCACAGCCCGCTGATGGACATAGCGCGGGTCAGGAGAGCTAAACGATGCGAGATTGAGAAGCGCCAGTGTTAATAAACACGTGTTGGTGCCACGGACGCCGCAGCAGAGGAACGTCAGGGCTGTTCTGGTGCAGCCTCGGTGTCATATTCACACTCTCTGACTCTCTAATTGCTTTCAGGGATCTTCACGCTGGGCCTCGGAGAGCCAAGGTCCTCAAAGCCTCTGAACTTTAAGAGGCGCGGCGGTCTGGAGCCGCTGGAGCTAAGGAAGCATGGAGGAGGAGGAAATGTGTGGAGGAGTTTGACTCCTGAGCCTGAAATCTGAGCGTCAGTTTGTTTTCAGCCGCTGACTCTCCATGAAATGCAGGAGAAAGGAGAAGCTCCTGGTTAATGAGGTAAATACGGCCTGAAAATTTATGCTCACAGGATTTTGGGGGGAACTCTGTGTAATTACGGGGGGATGAGGAGAAAGGAGGGAGCTAAAGGTGCCACTCACACACAGGCTATGGTGCCATACTCACTATATTGTTCACTATAGGTGCCCTTTTCACTATACTGCGCTCACTTTTTGGGGATGTGGCAGAAACTATACCCTGCTCACTACACAGTGACTATTTTGGGACACGTGTGAGGCTTTGTCCTATTTACTGCATAGTGCACTATTAGCACGTGGCTGTAACAGTGCTCTACTCACTATATAGTGCACTATTTTGGGCATGCCGTGTTCACTATGTAAAGGTTACGAGAGGCTGAATAAGGTAATGTGAAAAATGGGACCCCTTTTCTTTGCAACTAACATTATTGTTTCTGTGCCCAACTCACTATATAGTGCACCATTTCGGGGAGTGTCTAAAACTGTGCTCCACTCACTATATAGGGTCAAATTTTGAATGTTTATGTGTGAAACTGTGCCATATTTACTACTATTTTGGGGCATGTGTAAACTTTACCCTGCTCACTACATAGTGCCCATATTAAGGGTTTGTCTGAAACTTTGCCCCACTCACTATATAGTACACTATTTCTGAAACTGTACCCTATTTACTATATAGTGCACTATTATGGGGCATGTGTGAGACTTTGTCCTACTCACTACATAGTGCACTATTAGCATGTGGCTTAAACTGTTCTACTAACTATATAATTAACTATTCGGGGGCATGTATAAAACTGTGCTTTATTCACAATATAGTGCACTATTTTGGGCATGTGTGAATTTTACCCCACTCACTACATAGTGCACTTATTAAGGGCTTGTCTGAAACTGTGCCCTACTTACTACACTACCACTCAAAAGTTTAGGATCACTTTAGAATTTCATTTCATGAAATTTTTTTATATGCAATTCACAAACAATATGGTTCATTTCACAATGAATGTAAGTGTATCAGATGATTTTTAAGGAATAAAAATGTTTGTATTAAAGTCTATTTTTGTATAGAGGCTTATTTTACATATAGTCTATTATCAGTAATTCTCAGTCCTCTCTCTAAATCTCCTGGTACGACCACCAATCCAAGTTAAGGATGTTATTGGACTAATTGGTTGTTGGGACACTCTTGCTCAATTGTGATCACAGCTGAAAAACATTCTACTAATAAGTGAGTATAAAAGGGAACAACATTCTAGGTTAGTTTAGTATCTGAAGATCAGTTGATGTCTTGCTGACCGACTCACAATGACCAGAAAGAAACTACTTTCTTTAGAGACCCGTCAGTCCATTGTTGTGTTAATGAAGAAGATACTCCATTAAAACAAGAACATTTCACTGTGATCCCAAACTTTTGAGCGGTAGTGTATATTGTACATTATGTCAGAAACTGTGCCATAATTACTATATAGTGCACTATTTTGGGGCATGTCTAAAAGTGTACCCTACTCACTATATAGTGCAATATTTTGGGGCATGTCTGAAACTGTGCCCTACTCACTATATAGTGCACTATTTTGGGGCATGTCTAAAAGTGTACCCTACTCACTATATAGTGCTATATTTTGGGGCACATCTGAAACTGTGCCCTACTCACTATATAGTGCACTATTTTGGGGCACATCTGAAACTGTACCATACTCACTATATAGTGCACTATTTAGGGCATGTCTGAAAGTGTACCCTATTCACTATACAGTGCACTTTTTAGGGCATGTCTGAAAGTGTACCCTCTTCACTTATGTAGTGCACTATTTAGAGCACTGCGCCTAAAACATTGCACTATTTACTAAAGTGTGCACTATTTTGGGGCATGTCTGAAACTGTACCCGACTTACTATATAGTGCACTGTGCCTGAAACTGTGCCCTATTCACTATATGGTGCACTACCTGCTCACTATTAGTGCACCAAGTGCTCTATTTTGGTCTGTGTTCAAAATGCTGCACTGTTTACTATATAGTGTACTATAATGGAGTGTGATGATTATGTGTGATTTAATTTAAGTTACGGTGTATTTTAAACTGTGCAGAACTCTCTGAAAATATTTATCCTCTGTAGAGAACTGTAGAGAACTGTAGAGGACTGTAGAGAACTGTAGAGAACTGTAGAGAACTGTAGAGAACTGTAGAGGACTGTAGAGAACTGTAGAGGACTGTAGAGAACTGTAGAAGACTGTAGAGAACTGTAGAGAACTGTAGAGGACTGTAGAGAACTGTAGAGGACTGTAGAGGACTGTAGAGAACTGTAGAGGACTGTAGAGAACTGTAGAGGACTGTAGAGGACTGTAGAAAACTGTAGAGGACTGTAGAGAACTGTAGAGGACTGTAGAGAACTGTAGAGGACTGTAGAGAACTGTGGAGAACTGTAGAGGACTGTAGAGAACTGTAGAGAACTGTAGAGAACTGTAGAGGACTGTAGAGAACTGTGGAGAACTGTAGAGAACTGTAGAGAACTGTAGAGGACTGTAGAGAACTGTAGAGGACTGTAGAGAACTGTAGAGGACTGTAGAGGACCGTAGAGGACCGTAGAGGACCGTAGAGAACTGTAGAGGACTGTAGAGAACTGTAGAGGACTGTAGAGGACTGTAGAGAACTGTAGAGGACTGTAGAGAACTGTAGAGGACCGTAGAGGACCGTAGAGGACCGTAGAGGACCGTAGAGAACCGTAGAGGACTGTAGAGGACTGTAGAGGACTGTAGAAGACTGTAGAGAACTGTAGAGAACTGTAGAGGACTGTAGAGAACTGTAGAGGACTGTAGAGGACTGTAGAGAACTGTAGAGGACTGTAGAGGACTGTAAAAAACTGTAGAGGACTGTAGAGAACTGTAGAGGACTGTAGAGAACTGTAGAGGACTGTAGAGAACTGTAGAGGACTGTAGAGAACTGTGGAGAACTGTAGAGGACTGTAGAGAACTGTAGAGAACTGTAGAGAACTGTAGAGGACTGTAGAGAACTGTGGAGAACTGTAGAGGACTGTAGAGAACTGTAGAGGACTGTAGAGAACTGTAGAGGACCGTAGAGGACCGTAGAGGACTGTAGAGAACTGTAGAGGACTGTAGAGAACTGTAGAGGACTGTAGAGGACTGTAGAGAACTGTAGAGGACTGTAGAGAACCGTAGAGGACCGTAGAGGACCGTAGAGAACCGTAGAGGACTGTAGAGGACTGTAGAGAACTGTAGAGAACTGTAGAGGACTGTAGAGAACTGTAGAGGACCGTAGAGGACCGTAGAGAACTGTAGAGAACTGTGGAGGACTGTAGAGGACTGTAGAGGACTGTAGAGAACTGTAGAGGACTGTAGAGAACTGTAGAAGACTGTAGAGAACTGTAGAGGACTGTAGAGAACTGTAGAGAACTGTAGAGGACTGTAGAGGACTGTAGAGAACTGTAGAGAACTGTAGAGGACTGTAGAGGACTGTAGAGAACTGTAGAGGACTGTAGAGGACTGTAGAGAACTGTAGAAGACTGTAGAGAACTGTAGAGGACTGTAGAGGACTGTAAAGAACTGTAGAGGACTGTAGAGAACTGTAGAAGACTGTAGAGAACTGTAGAGGACTGTAGAGAACTGTAGAGGACTGTAGAGGACTGTAGAGAACTGTAGAGAACTGTAGAGAACTGTAGAGGACTGTAGAGAACTGTAGAGGACTGTAGAGGACTGTAGAGAACTGTAGAGAACTGTAGAGGACTGTAGAGAACTGTAGAGGACTGTAGAGGACTGTAGAGAACTGTAGAGGACTGTAGAGGACTGTAGAGAACTGTAGAGAACTGTAGAGGACTGTAGAGAACTGTAGAGAACTGTAGAGGACTGTAGAGAACTGTAGAGAACTGTAGAGGACTGTAGAGAACTGTAGAGGACTGTAGAGGACTGTAGAGAACTGTGGAGGACTGTAGAGGACTGTAGAGAACTGTAGAGAACTGTAGAGGACTGTAGAGAACTGTAGAGGACTGTAGAGAACTGTAGAGAACTGTAGAGGACTGTAGAGAACTGTAGAGAACTGTAGAGGACTGTAGAGGACTGTAGAGAACTGTAGAGGACTGTAGAGAACTGTAGAGGACTGTAGAGAACTGTAGAGAACTGTAGAGGACTGTAGAGGACTGTAGAAGACTGTAGAGAACTGTAGAGGACTGTAGAGAACTGTAGAGGACTGTAGAGAACTGTAGAGGACTGTAGAGGACTGTAGAAGACTGTAGAGAACTGTAGAGAACTGTAGAGGACTGTAGAGGACTGTAGAGAACTGTAGAGGACTGTAGAGAACTGTAGAGAACTGTAGAGAACTGTAGAGGACTGTAGAGAACTGTAGAGAACTGTAGAGGACTGTAGAAGACTGTAGAGAACTGTAGAGGACTGTAGAGAACTGTAGAGGACTGTAGAGAACTGTAGAGAACTGTAGAAGACTGTAGAGAACTGTAGAGGACTGTAGAGAACTGTAGAGGACTGTAGAGAACTGTAGAGGACTGTAGAGAACTGTAGAGAACAGCGAGCGAGGCTGGCGGCCAGGATCTTTTGAGTAGAGTTGCAAATCATTGGATGAAGAATGTGATTATATCTAATATATCTATATATTACATCTATCTATATACAGATCTAGTTTTAACCCTTTCATTTCTCTGGCGCTCTATATTTTCCCCCTAAGCTCCACTTATAACATTCAAACTGGATTTTATTTTTTGTTACTGTACCTTTAAGACTGATATATGTACATGAGCTCTGTTCTGATTGGCTAGCCTGTATAGTGGGCCTCATACAAAAAGCACCTTCCTTTCATTTCAATGTGAATGGGCGGGGCTAAACCGCTGCAGGCTCAGTAGAAGGATATATGTAAATGAGTCCGTTTTTGTGACATCACAGAAACTTAGTTCCCGTATATGCACTGTATCTGAAGGGCACAAGCGCTACGCTAGCACCCCAGCAAGCACTACTACGCCCGTCGAGTGAAACTGTGTGTGCGGAGGTCTGGTTTGTAGATGTCTATCGCCGCAGTAACGGTTTATTTTTAATTACTAAAGGGTCCTAGCAGTCATGTTCTTTAGGGATATGAGCCCTTTAACCATGTTTACATTCTACATCACGGCGAGCAGGACTCCTGTTAAACGGGCTCTTTAACGAGGCGCGTGTCTCTGATGTGCTGTTGCTGGGGGTTAATACGTGTGCCGTAGAGATTTGGTGATTAATCGGTACAGCGGAGCGGCTCTGATGGAGAGGAGTCGAGGGTCTGCGAGTCTCCAGGGTCCCCGGATCAGGCTCTGGGTAAATATTGGGATTTGGCGGCGGTTGGGCGGTGAAGCCCGAGCAGATGGCGGAGGATGTTCGGTTAAGACTGCGATTGATTCCGGGTAACGCGCCTCCTCGTTAGCCTGAGAGCTCCTCTGGGACTGCAGTCAAGTGCAGGCTGTAACCTCCACTGCCAAAAAACACACACGGGCCAAAGCTCCACTTCTGGATGACAAATAATGGGGGACTGCAAAAGAGGGGAAATTACCCCTCTCTCAGAGAGAGAGAGGGGGGGGGGGTGAGAGGGAGAGAGTGTGAGATGAGTAGAGAGAGGGAGAGAAGGATGGGGAGAGGGGGAGAGGGAAAGGAAGACGGGGAGATAGAAAGAGGGAGAGAAAAAAAGAGACAGGATGAAAAAGACATGGGGAGAGAGGGAGAGAGAGCAGGAGAGAGACATAAAAGAGAAAGAGGAAGAGAGAGAGAGTGAGATGGGAGGAGAAAGAGGGAGAGAGTGGGAGAGAGAGAGAGGGAGAGAGAGGGGAGAGAGAGAGGGAGGCAGAGAGAAGAGATAAGGAGAGGAAGAGAGAGAGAGAAAGAGAGAGCATGAGAGGGGGAGAGAAAGAGGGAGAGAGAGAAGAAGAGAGAGGGGGAGAGAGAGAAGGAGAGAGGGGGAGAGAGAGAAGGGGAGAGAGAGAAGGAGAGAGGGGGGGCAGAAGAGAGAAGAAGAGAGGAAAGGAGAAAGAGAGATGAGGAGAGAGAGAGAGAGAGCAGGAGAGAGAGATGGGAAGAGAAAGAGGAAGAGAGAGAGAGAGAGAGAGAGAGAGAGAGAGAGAGAGAGAGAGAGAGAGAGAGAGATGGGAAGAGAAAGAGGGAGAGAGAGAGAAAGAGAGCATGAGATGGGAAGAGAAAGAGGGAGAGAGAGAAAGAGAGAGAGGGGGAGAGAAAGAGGGAGAGAGAGGGAGAGAGAGCAGGAGAGAGAGATGGGAAGAGAAAGGAAGAGAGAGAGAGAGATGGGAAGAGAAAGAGGGAGAGAGAGGGAAAGAGAGAATGAGTAGGAGAGAGAGAGAAAGGGAAAGAAAGAGAAACCAAGACAGAAAGGAAGAGGAGAGACAGAGGAAGAAAGAGAAAAGGAAGGGAAGAGAGACAATGAGAGGGAGAGAAAGAGGGAGAGAGCTGGAAGAGAGAGATACAGAAAAATAAGAGAGAGGGTGAGAGAGAAGTAAAAAAGGATAGATGGGAGAAAGAAGGAGAGAAGGCAGAACAGTAAAGGTTAGAAAAGAGACAGAATGAGAGAGAGAAAGAGATAAAAAAGTTAGAGAGAGAGGTGGAGAAGAAATGAGAGGAGGATGAGAGAGAAGGTCGGAAGAGAGAGAAAGAGGAAGGAGAAAGATCCGGCATCAGACTCTTTAATAAAAAAACTCTGAGGAGGTTCAGTTTAGGGTCATATGGGTCCTTTAACCCTGTAAGCATTCGTTTGTTTAAGGGTGTGAAGCAATTCTTAAAGGACTATTCCACCCATTTTTTTAATTCTGCATTAATCAGCAAACAAAATAAACTATTCAGAGTGGGTTCTCTGTGAAACGCTATGTTCTAGATACAGTCAGTACTGTTCACAGTGGTGGTGAATGGAACCAGACGTCCACCTTTAAAAGTTCCCTCACAGAAAGTTATTACAGTAGATGTTATAAATACACTGTCTGATGGAGATACACACAGTAAGGCAAACCAGACCCCACAGAAAACCCACTATATTATTATTATTATTTAAATAACCACTGTAAACATCACCATCACTGTAAACATCACCATCACTGTAAACAACACCATCACTGTAAACATCACCATCACTGTAAACATCACCATCACTGTAAACAACACCATCACTGTAAACATCATCACCACTGTAAACATCACCATCACTGTAAACATCACCATCATTGTAAACATCACCATCACTGTAAACAACACCATCACTGTAAACATCACCATCACTGTAAACATCATCACCACTGTAAACATCACCATCACTGTAAACAACATCACCAACACTGTAAACACCATCATCACCACCACTGTAAACATCACCACCACTGTAAACACCATCATCACCACCACTGTAAACATCACCACCACTGTAAACAACATCACCACCACTGTAAACATCACCACCACCACTGTAAACACCATCACCACCACTGTAAACATCATCACCACTGTAAACATCACCACCACTGTAAAGTACATCACCACCACTGTAAAGTACATCACCACAACTGTAAACACCATCACCACCAATGTAAACATCACCACCACTGTAAACAACATCACCACCACTGTAAAGTGCATCACCACCACTGTAAACACCATCACCATTGTAAACATCACCACCACTGTAAAGTACATCACCACCACTGTAAACATCACCATCACTGTAAAGTACATCACCACCACTGTAAAGTACATCACCACCACCACTGTAAACATCACCACCACCACTGTAAACACCATCACCACCACTGTAAACATCACCACCACCACAGTAAACATCACCATCACTGTAAAGTACATCACCACCACTGTAAACATCATCACCACCACTGTAAACATCACCACCACTGTAAACAATATTACCACCACATCACTATGTTTACACCTCTTGCACTGAATGGTGGAGGTGTTAGGAAACTGGGCTGCAGTGTGAACAGGGGGATTATGAGAGATGAAAGCAGATAAAACACTCCGTCAGTGCGGGAATAACCCGCTTCCCGGCTGCAGCTGGAATTTTGGAAATTTGCTGTGAATCTAAATCAATAAGACTGAAAGGAGAATCAGAGAGAGAGAGAGAGAGAGAGAGAGAGAGAGAGAGAGAGAGAGAGAGAGTGAGAGAGAGGAGTGCAGGAGGTGAAGGAGGAATAACAATAACAATAGCGGAGTGAAAGAGAGTGTGTGTGTGTGCTGAGTGAATACAGAGTGTGTGATAAGAAGCGGTCTCTAAAAGAGAGCTCAGTGTGTGTGTGTGTGTGTGTGTGTGTGTGTGTGTGTGTGTGTGTGGGGACCCTTTTCAGGTCAGAGTCGCTGTTACACACTTCACACACCGACGGCTACGAGGCAAAACACACACACTGCACCAGCATGGTAAGAACATACGGCTTACTTATACATATATATATATATACATATTATTTATATATATATATATATATATATATATATATACATACTGTCGCTGTTTAAAGAAGAAACGTATCTCTATTTTTGTCGATTTCTATTTTTCTGCATCGTTTGAGCTCAACAGCTGTGTGTAAATGTTGTGATGAACGGACCAATAGAAACGCTCGAAAATAGCTCGGAAAACATTCTGGTTCCATTGACATACATTATAAGTTTTTGGTTTTGGCCTCTACTGTGTATATATATATATATATATATATATATATATATATATATATATATATATATATATATATATATATATATATATATATATTTATATATATAAGCAATTTTCTTATATTGAACTATGTATTTATGTCAGTGTGTTCTACTACCTGTTTATAAATATTTCCTTGTGCCATTTATGATTTTTTGTGTTCATCCAACATTATTGATTTTGCTGATCAATACTTCAATTCAATTAGCTGGTTATGGAATTGAATAAATTGAATAATAAGTCAAATAAAATGCTGTATTTATATTTATTTGTATTTAAAATTGTAGTAATTTTTTATATAATAGAAATAACATATACAGAAATATTGTGTTGTCATGTTATATATCTACATATATATATATAGCTTATAATATTAATATGCATTCTTCATTATTGAGGTATTTCTATGGCATAATTATGCAATTATGTAAATAATGTATATATTTTTTTTCTCTTATATATTAATGTATACCTGCATGAAAATGTGATGTTATTTGATTGTAATTCTATTGTTGTACAATTATAAAATAAAGAATATGCACTGTAAGAACTGCACAGCAGACGAGTCTGAGCACGTGCAGAAGGTAATTTCTGTTCTTTCCTCTCTTTCTTCTCATCTTATCATGAAGAGGTGGATCTCGTCAAGAGGGGCTCCGCCGTGTGAAGTGTTTCCTTCGGGCCGGCTATCTTGATTTCAGGCTTTATTTATTTTTTTCTCAATCAGAAAGTGAACTCCGAGTGGCCGGGGATATTAGGAGCGCTCCCTTCTTCTTCCTCTTCTTCCCCTTCTCCTTTCTTTCTTTTTTTTAAAGGGGGTTTATCTATAATCAATTCTCCTCCTTTTAATTGGCCCAAATGATAGGCTTCCATCAATGCATGCTTGAACTTAAAAAGCAGTGCAGTTAGTTTTTTTTCTCCCTCCCTCCCTCCCTCCCTCTCTCTCTCTCTCTCTCTCTCTCTCTCTCTCTCTGTGTCTCTCTCTCTCTTTAATTCAATCAAATCATCAGCCCGATCGTCCACTTTAAGCGAGATAAAGCGTTTAAAGGCTTTTGTGTTCCAATATTACAAAAGAGACTCGAAGGCGGAGCGTGAGCGCGAGAAATGATGGTGCTCCATTATTCCTGGCAACATCTGAAGATTACAGAGCCAAGTTACCCGTTTCAAAAGCAGTAAATGAAACCTCGCGCTCCTCCGCACGAGCGCCAGCCGTCCTTAAAATATCCCACACTGACATATTAACACATATCCCGAGAGCGTAAAATCAGAAGAGGGCCCTCCCGCGTACGGGCCCCGAGCGAACGGGGAGAGCAGCCACGAGGGCCGTGTTCAATTAGAATCGAGC
Organism: Megaleporinus macrocephalus; assembly: GCA_021613375.1. Lineage (NCBI taxonomy): Eukaryota > Metazoa > Chordata > Actinopteri > Characiformes > Anostomidae > Megaleporinus > Megaleporinus macrocephalus. The sequence continues at coordinate 41,251,097 of CM038721.1, read as the reverse complement.
AAATTCCCGACACAAACACAAAAACAGGCCCTCGTTTCCAGCCGGCGTCTTGGAAATGTCACGGCGCCGCGTATGCTCCTCAACGCAGAATGTCACTTTGTGAAAGGGAAGAGAAAGTGTGTGTACGTTTAGGTGAAAACACAGCAGCAGGGTGTGCGGCGCGCAGAGGAGCCGGGCTAAAAAGGGGGCCGCTCGGGCTCCCGGGATAAGAGATGGAAATTGCCACTGGAGAAAATTAGGGTTATTCAGCGCTCGCCGATAAGCACCTATTTGCTTTTGGTCATAGTGGCTTCTCACACTTTATAAATCATCATTTAATTACACTGACAAGGGCTGATTGTCGCCGGCCTCTCCGAGCGCGGCTCTCTCCCTACCTTCGGCCGGCACGCTCGGAAAAGAGGGAAATTATACGTGTCCTTGGCATTTCAATCATCATCACTAATGCATTAGCGTTCAATTACATTAGACACTTTCGCAAAGCGCAAAAAAAATCTAAAGACAAAAGTGCAGAAGGGGGGGCCGGCAGGAGTGTGTGTGTGGGGGGGGGTGACGGGGGGGAGGGGGCGGCATTGGACAAGGGGGGGTATATTTTTTTGGGAGCATTTGGGAAGCTGTCTTCACTTTTAGAGCACATAACGAGAATTTCAGTATGACAATAACAGGCATTCTTAATTATTACGATGGTATATTTATGTATATAATAGATACGTGTATACATTTAGATATAGTGTACATGTATAAACTATATATGAATATATATAGCAAACTTTAGTGCAATAAAATTATAAATAAAGTGGATTAATTACATGCATTCTGTTTATTAAGATGGTATATTTATGTATATATTACATACATGTAAACATTTATATATAGTGTACATGTATATACCAGATATGAATATATATTGCAAATTTTAGTGCAATAAAAATATGTATGAAGTGGATTAATTACATGCATTTTGGTTATTAAGATGGTATATTTATGTACAGAATACATATGTGCATACATCTACACATTATGTATACATGTATATACCATTTAAGAATATGTATCAAATATGAATAGAAAATATGTATAGAATATATAATATGTATAGAAATATTATTAAAGTGGATTAATGACACGCATTCTGGTTATTATGATGGTATATATATATATATATATATGTGTGTGTGTGTGTGTGTGTGTGTGTGTGTGTGTGTGTATTTGTCTATACATTGTGTATACGTGTATATACCACATATGAATATATATAGCACATTTTTGTGCAATAAAAATATTAATAAAGTGGATTAATTACATGCATTCTTTTTATTAAGATAGTATATTTATGTATAGAATATATACGTGCATACATCTATACATTATGTATACGTATATATACCATTTAAGACTATGTATCAAATTTTAGTACAATAGAAATTTTATTAAAGTGGATTAATGACATACACTCTGGTTATTATGATGGTATATTTATATATATAATACATACGTGTATTTGTCTATACATTGTGTATACGTGTACATACCACATATGAATATATATAGCCAATTTTAGTGCAATCAAAATATTAATAAAGTGGATTAATTACATGCATTTTGTTTATTAAGATGGTATATAATACATACGTGCATACATTTATACATAGTGTATATGTATATATACCATGTAAGACTATGTATCAAATTTTAGTACAGTAGAAATATTATTAAAGTGGATTAATAACACTCTGGTTATTATGATGGTATATTTATGTATATTATGCATACATGTATTTGTCTATAGATTGTGTATATGTGTATATGTGTATATACCACAAATGAATATATAGAGCAAATTTTTGTGCAATAAAAATACTAATAAAGTGGATTAATTACATGCATTTTGGTTATTAAGATGTGTACACATCTATACATTGTATATATGTATATATAGAATGTAAGTCTATGTCACACATTTTATACATATTGTACACGTATGTATGGAAACATAAAGTGGATTAATGACATAATACATATGTGTATACATTTATAGTGCCAATACAATTTTTTGAAAATATTAATAAAGTGGATAAATTACACATATTCTGGTTATTAAGATGCTTCACTGGTATATTTATGCATCTACACATAATATATATGTATATATATACCACATAAGACTATGTATCACATTTTAGTACAATAAAAATATTAATAAAGTACATGAATTCTGGTTATTAATAGGCTTCAGTGGTATATTTACGTATATAATACATATTTTTATACATCTATACACAGTACATGTGTATAAATATAAAATGTTTCTATAATGGAAATATTAATAAAGTTATTAATTATCTGCATTCTTGATCCTCGAGTGTTTCTATGGTATGTTAATGTATATAATACATATGTATACATATATACATAGTGTATTTATATCACAAATGTCTAGATATATACAATTTTAGTACAATGTTAATATCCAAAAAGCAAAAAGTGGATAAGTTACATGCATTTAATGGTATATTTATGTATATAATACATATGTATGCTTTGTATAACAAATGTATATATAAATACATTTTGTGTAAAATGAAAATATCAATAAAGTCAATTAATTATATATATATATAGATAGATAGATAGATAGATAGATATAACACATATAATCAAAGAATATTTCTATGTATAAACTGCAATATTATGCCTAATTATTACATTATATATATATATATATATATATATATATATATATATATATATATATATATATATATATATATATATACATATATATATACATATATTTACATGCAATTATTCTCTCATCTTTCTATAAATTAAGTGAAAATTACACAAATTAGAGCTTTGAGTTTTGCAAACAGATAAATGAATTGCACTGTGAGGCTGTTCTGTCTTTTATCTTATTTCATTTCATACAATCGCACAAATCAATCACACAATCGGCGCTAATCTAATATACAATATTTCATCCGGTGCTCAAGAATTTCACCCATTTATCACAAACAAACGTGCACAAGCGAGCACAATCCAATTCACGGAACTGAAGCACAAACTGATACCTTTTCAATAAAGTACCTGCGTCTAATCAGCTCCATTAATTTCTGTGGTTTAATCTTTTCATCCTAAAATCAAGAGATCAATTCCTGCACGGTTCCTCCAATGAAGAGGGAAGTGTGTCAGAGGTAATTATAGTGAGAACGGGAGTGAAAATATCTCGGATCTGTCATTTTCTCCGGTGAGGCCTCGGCTGAAGCGAGCACAGCGGAGGGTGTTGGGCTCCGCAGGCCGACTGAGTGTAGCTAGTGTTTTGATGCCATCTATTGGAGCAACTGCTCATCTGATCTTCAGCAGAGACTGAAAGCGGAGGCTGAGGCTCAGTGATGGAGCTCGTTACAGCCACTGAACACGCTCAGCTTACCTAAACCACGTCTCCAATTCTCAGGATTTGAGTTATTCAGTAGAAACTACAGCTTATCTATATACTTTACAGGAGAGGCCAAAAACCCTCTTCACTATTAATGTAAGTCAATGGAACCAGAATTTTTCTATTGGTCCATCCATTATAATTCTTTACACAATATAAAGAGCAGCTGTTTTGTTTAAATGATGCAAAAAAAAAAAAAAAAATTACAAAAATGGAAATGCATGTTTTTTAACTGATATTAATTGATAAACTGATATTAATCTCTCGGTTCTGTTCAGCAGGGAACCGGAAGCAGATCAGTATCATGTTCTGCAGTATTCTAAACAGCAGCTGATCACTGTAGTATTAAATGATCACTGTATACGGGTGGTCACCATACGCAGGTGGTCACTGTACACTGGTGGTCACTGACATAAACATGACTAGACACTGAAAAGCTCAGCTTCTGTTAGTCCCTTTATTTAGTTTTTACTGTAGGGGGCACTGCCTCCGTAAAAATATTCAGCACAGCCAATTAAGAGTCTCCGTTAATTAGAGCCAAACGAAGTCCAGCTCCAGCTCAAAGTGACCGCAGGGCAACACATTAACCTAAAACACGACGCAGGACAGCGCTACAGTGTTCAGTTTTGTTTCGTTTGTTTGGCTCTTTGATTCTATCTCTCTCTCTATCTTTCTCTATCTCTCTCTCTCGCTATCTATCTATCTATCTATCTATCTATCTATCTATCTATCTATCTATCTATATCAGTGTAACGCTATACTCTATTTATATATATATATCAGTGTAACTACATCTATCTATCTATCTATCTATCTATCTATCTATCTATCTATCTATCTATATCAGTGTAACGCTATACTCTATTTATATATATATATATCAGTGTAACTACATCTATCTATCTATCTATCTATCTATCTATCTATATCAGTGTAACGCTATACTCTATTTATATATATATATATATCAGTGTAACTACATCTATCTATCTATCTATCTATATCAGTGTAACGCTATACTCTATTTATATATATATATCAGTGTAACTACATCTATCTATCTATCTATCTATCTATCTATATCAGTGTAACGCTATACTCTATATATATATATCAGTGTAACTACATCTATCTATCTATCTATCTATCTGTCTGTCTTTCTGTCTGTCTGTCTATATGTATATAAATCGATCTATCTATCTATATGTATGAACATCTATCTATCTATCTATCTATCTATCTATCTATCTATCTATCTATCTATCTGTCTGTCTGTCTGTCTGTATGTATATAAATCTATCTATCTGTCTAATTGTCTGTCTGTCTGTCTGTATGTATATAAATCTATGCATGTATCTATCTATCTATCTATCTATCTATCTGTATGTCTGTCTGTATGTATATCTATCTATCTATCTATCTATATATCTATCTATCTATCTATCTATCTATCTGTATGTCTGTCTGTATGTATATCTATCTATCTATCTATCTATATATCTATCTATCTATCTATCTATCTATCTGTATGTATATAAATCTATCTATCTATCTATCTATCTATCTATCTATCTATCTATCTATCTATCTATCTATCTATCTGTATGTATATAAATCTATCTATCTGTCTAATTGTCTGTCTGTCTGTCTGTCTGTATGTATATAAATCTATCTATCTATCTATCTATCTATCTATCTATCTATCTATCTATCTATCTGTCTAACTGTCTGTCTGTCTGTCTGTATGTATATAAATCTATCTATCTATCTATCTATCTATCTATCTATCTATCTATCTATCTATCTATCTATCTATCTATCTATCTATCTATCTATCTATCTGTATGTATATAAATCTATCTATCTATCTATCTATCTATCTATCTATCTATCTATCTATCTATCTATCTATCTATCTATCTATGTATCTATCTGTCTATCTATCTATCTATCTGTCTGTCTGTCTGTCTGTCTGTCTGTCTGTCTATCTTAGTTATTAATTGAGTTGGTGTATATGGTTTGCTTCAGTATAAAATGTTATTTATGTGGAAAAGATTTTCAGGCTGGTTTGTTTTTTTCTCCTCGATCTGTCGTTCGTAACGTGTCCCTGAAACGCCGCCCGTCACGAGCACAAGCATTCAGCAGCGTTATTGTTCGGAAACATGTCCAAACGTGCTGAAGCAGTACGAGTGTGAAAGTGGATCGCCCGTCCTTCACACACACGCTCACACACTCCAGAGCCGAGCGGCCTTGAAACGAGAGGAGCAGAGCGGAGGAGAGGACGAAGGGGCCATCAGCCCACCTTGAACGCACTCCTTTCACACTTCCTGTGCACTGGGGGGTCCGGGGCCAAGGCCAAACAGGCCGAGCAGGCCGAAGGGGCCGAGGGGTTCATTTGAAAATTGACTGCAGTCATTCTGAGTCTCGGATCGATTCTAGAAGTGACTCTCTGGCCACAATGACAGCAGCTCTTCCTTTCAGGCGCAGGCTGATATTAATTGGTGTAAAATCGGCGGTGGCTGAGGCGCTGGCAGAAGGGAAATGGCCTTGAGAGCTGTGGAGAATGACAGACAGCAAATTACCCGCACACAGAGAAAAGTGAAGCCAATCTGAGTGGACTCGATATTACATTACACACATCTCCGGTCAGTCAGTGAATGGAGCGTTCTAGAACAAAAATGATGTCAAATCCTTAAAACATACAATAAATTAAACTTCTTCTGCTGAAACACTGAATAAATCATTTACAGCAGAAATCCAGCATATTCTCACATTTAAACAGAGAAATTCAGAGTAGGGTTTGGTGTGATGGTGTTTACAGTGGTGGTGATGGTGTTTACAGTGGTGGTGATGTTTACAGTGGTGGTGATGGTGTTTACAGTGGTGGTGATGGTGTTTACAGTGGTGGTGATGGTGTTTACAGTGGTGGTGATATATACAGTGGTGGTGGTGTTTACAGTGGTGGTGATGGTGTTTACAGTAGTGGTGATGGTGTTTATAGTGGTGATGGTGTTTACAGTGGTGGTGATGGTGTTTACAGTGGTGGTGATGTTTACAATGCTGGTGATGTTTACAGTGGTGGTGATGGTGTTTACAGTGGTGGTGATGTTGTTTACAGAGGTGGTGGTGTTTACAGTGGTGGTGATGTTTACAGTAGTGGTGGTGGTGTTTACAGTGGTGGTGGTGATGGTGTTTACAGTGGTGGTGATGGTGTTTACAGTGGTGATGGTGTTTACAGTGGTGGTGATGTTTACAGTGGTGGTGATGGTGTTTACAGTGGTGGCGATGGTGTTTACAGTGGTGGTGATATATACAGTGGTGGTGGTGTTTACAGTGGTGGTGATGGTGTTTACAGTAGTGGTGATGGTGTTTATAGTGGTGATGATGGTGTTTACAGTGGTGGTGATGGTGTTTACAGTGGTGGTGATGTTTACAATGCTGGTGATGTTTACAGTGGTGGTGATGGTGTTTACAGTGGTGGTGATGTTGTTTACAGAGGTGGTGGTGTTTACAGTGGTGGTGATGGTGTTTACAGTGGTGGTGATGGTGTTTACAGTGGAGGTGATGGTATTTACAGTGGTGGTGATGGTGTTTACAGTGCTGTTGATGGTGTTTACATTGGTGGTGATGTTTACAGTAGTGGTGATGTTTACAGTGGTGGTGATGGTGTTTACAGTGGTGGTGATGGTGTTTACAGTGGAGGTGATGATATTTACAGTGGTGGTGATGGTGTTTACAGTGGTGTTGATGGTGTTTACAGAGGTGTTGATGGTGTTTACATTGGTGGTGATGTTTACAGTAGTGGTGATGTTTACAGTGGTGGTGATGGTGTTTACAGTGGTGGTGATGGTGTTTACAGTGGAGGTGATGATATTTACAGTGGTGGTGATGGTGTTTACAGTGGTGTTGATGGTGTTTACAGAGGTGTTGATGGTGTTTACATTGGTGGTGATGTTTACAGTAGTGGTGATGTTTACAGTGGTGGTGATGGTGTTTATAGTGGTGGTGATGGTGTTTACAGTGGTGGTGATGTTTACAGTGGTGGTGATGGTGTTTACAGTGGTGGTGATGGTGTTTACAGTGGAGGTGATGGTATTTACAGTGGTGATGATGGTGTTTACAGTGTTGGTGATGTTGTTTACAGTGGTGGTGATAGTGTTTACAGTGGTGGTGGTGGTGTTTACAGTGGTGTTGATGGTGTTTACAGTGGTGGTGATGGTGTTTACAGTGGTGATGATGGTGTTTACAGTGTTGGTGATGTTGTTTACAGTGGTGGCGATGTTGTTTACAGTGGTGGTGATGGTGTTTACTGTGGTGGTGATGGTGTTTACAGTGGTGGTAATAGTGTTTATAGTGGTGGTGATGTTTACAATGCTGGTGATGTTTACAGTGGTGGTGATGGTGTTTACAGTGGTGGTGATGTTGTTTACAGTGGTTGTGATGTTTACAGTGGTTGTGATGTTTACAGTGGCGATGATGGTGTTTACAGTGGTGGTGATGGTGTTTACAGTGGTGGTGATGTTGACAGTGGTGGTTATGGTGTTTACAGTGGTGGTGAAGTTGTTTACAGTGGTGGTGATGGTGTTTACAGTGGTGGTGATGTTGTTTACAGTGGTTGTGATGTTTACAGTGGTTGTGATGTTTACAGTGGCGATGATGGTGTTTACAGTGGTGGTGATGTTTACAGTAGTGGTGGTGGTGTTTACAGTGGTGGTGGTGATGGTGTTTACAGTGGTGGTGATGGTGTTTACAGTGGTGATGATGTTTACAGTGGTGGTGATGTTTACAGTGGTGGTGATGGTGTTTACAGTGGTGGTGATGGTGTTTATAGTGGTGATGATGGTGTTTACAGTGGTGGTGATGGTGTTTACAGTGGTGGTGATGTTTACAATGCTGGTGATGTTTACAGTGGTGGTGATGGTGTTTACAGTGGTGGTGATGTTGTTTACAGAGGTGGTGGTGTTTACAGTGGTGGTGATGGTGTTTACAGTGGTGGTGATGGTGTTTACAGTGAAGGTGATGGTATTTACAGTGGTGGTGATGGTGTTTACAGTGCTGTTGATGGTGTTTACATTGGTGGTGATGTTTACAGTAGTGGTGATGTTTACAGTGGTGGTGATGGTGTTTACAGTGGTGGTGATGGTGTTTACAGTGGTGGTGATGATATTTACAGTGGTGGTGATGGTGTTTACAGTGGTGTTGATGGTGTTTACAGTGGTGTTGATGGTGTTTACATTGGTGGTGATGTTTACAGTAGTGGTGATGTTTACAGTGGTGGTGATGGTGTTTATAGTGGTGGTGATGGTGTTTACAGTGGTGGTGATGTTTACAGTGGTGGTGATGGTGTTTACAGTGGTGGTGATGGTGTTTACAGTGGAGGTGATGGTATTTACAGTGGTGATGATGGTGTTTACAGTGTTGGTGATGTTGTTTACAGTGGTGGTGATAGTGTTTACAGTGTTGGTGGTGGTGTTTACAGTGGTGTTGATGGTGTTTACAGTGGTGGTGATGGTGTTTACAGTGGTGATGATGGTGTTTACAGTGTTGGTGATGTTGTTTACAGTGGTGGTGGTGATGTTTACAGTGGTGGCGATGTTGTTTACAGTGGTGGTGATGGTGTTTACTGTGGTGGTGATGGTGTTTACAGTGGTGGTAATAGTGTTTATAGTGGTGGTGATGTTTACAATGCTGGTGATGTTTACAGTGGTGGTGATGGTGTTTACAGTGGTGGTGATGTTGTTTACAGTGGTGGTGATGGTGTTTACAGTGGTGGTTATGTTGTTTACAGTGGTTGTGATGTTTACAGTGGTTGTGATGTTTACAGTGGCGATGATGGTGTTTACAGTGGTGGTGATGGTGTTTACAGTGGTGGTGATGTTGACAGTGGTGGTTATGGTGTTTACAGTGGTGGTGAAGTTGTTTACAGTGGTGGTGATGGTGTTTACAGTGGTGGTGATGTTTACAGTGGTTGTGATGTTTACAGTGGTTGTGATGTTTACAGTGGCGATGATGGTGTTTACAGTGGTGGTAATGGTGTTTACAGTGGTGGTGATGGTGTTTCAGTGCTGGTGATGGTGTTTACAGTGGTGGAGATGGTGTTTCAGTACTGGTGATGGTGTTTACAGTGGTGGTGATAGTGTTTACAGTGGTGGTGATGATGTTTACAGTGGTGGTGAAGGTAACCAGGGGTCTCCATGTCTACAACACAAATCTACACATTGTATTTACTATGAAACCCACCAGTGAAGCTACACGTGTCTTCTGAGTTTATCTGGATGTTGATGGTAAAATGTGGAAGATCTGAAAATACTAGGTTTTCTTTGGGGACTATTTGAACCTCACAGCGTCCTACATGTATCCCTGCATACGGCCCAACACGCTGCAGACTCACAAACACGCTGCAAAACCGTTCACAACACAACGGAAGTGTTTCCGGAGGACACTTAAAGGACGTAGGACCACATAAGGCGAACATATATACAGTAAAAATAACTCATTTAAATGTCCCCCGGAAACACGTCCGTTGTGTTGTGAACGGTTTTGTTTTGTGAATCTGCAGCGCGTACCTCCACCATGAATAGAGTTTGATCAGGTACTGATCAGGTACTGAGGTCAGGTACTGATGAACATTGCTGTGAGGATTTGATTGAGTGTTAGTGAGGTCAGGTACTGATGAACATTGCTATGAGGATTTGATTGAGTGTTAGTGAGGTCAGGTACTGATGAACATTGCTGTGAGGATTTGATTGAGTGTTAGTGAGGTCAGGTACTGATGAACATTGCTGTGAGGATTTGATTGAGTGTTAGTGAGGTCAGGTACTGATGAACATTGCTGTGAGGATTTGATTGAGTGTTAGTGAGGTCAGGTACTGATGTTGAACATTGCTGTGAGGATTTGATTGAGTGTGAGTGAGGTCAGGTACTGATGTTGAACATTGCTATGAGGATTTGATTGAGTGTTAGTGAGATCAGGTACTGATGTTGAACATTGCTGTGAGGATTTGATTGAGTGTTAGTGAGGTCAGGTACTGATGAACATTGCTGTGAGGATTTGATTGAGTGTTAGTGAGGTCAGGTACTGATGAACATTGCTGTGAGGATTTGATTGAGTGTTAGTGAGGTCAGGTACTGATGTTGAACATTGCTGTGAGGATTTGATTGAGTGTGAGTGAGGTCAGGTACTGATGTTGAACATTGCTATGAGGATTTGATTGAGTGTTAGTGAGATCAGGTACTGATGTTGAACATTGCTGTGAGGATTTGATTGAGTGTTAGTGAGGTCAGGTACTGATGAACATTGCTGTGAGGATTTGATTGAGTGTTAGTGAGGTCAGGTACTGATGAACATTGCTGTGAGGATTTGATTGAGTGTTAGTGAGGTCAGGTACTGATGTTGAACATTGCTGTGAGGATTTGATTGAGTGTTAGTGAGATCAGGTATTGATGTTGAACATTGCTGTGAGGATTTGATTGAGTGTTAGTGAGGTCAGGTACTGATGTTGAACATTGCTGTGAGGATTTGATTGAGTGTTAGTGAGGTCAGGTACTGATGTTGAACATTGCTGTAAGGATTTGATTGAGTATTAGTGAGGTCAGGTACTGATGAACATTGCTGTGAGGATTTGATTGAGTGTTAGTGAGGTCAGGTACTGATGTTAAACATTGCTGTGAGGATTTGATTGAGTGTTAGTGAGGTCAGGTACTGATGAACATTGCTGTGAGGATTTGATTGAGTGTTAATGAGGTCAGGTACTGATGAACATTGCTGTGAGGATTTGATTGAGTGTTAGTGAGGTCAGGTACTGATGTTGAACATTGCTGTGAGGATTTGATTGAGTGTTAGTGAGGTCAGGTACTGATGTTGAACATTGCTGTGAGGATTTGATTGAGTGTTAGTGAGGTCAGGTACTGATGTTGAACATTGCTGTGAGGATGTGATTGAGTGTTAGTGAGGTCAGGTACTGATGTTGGAGCATTGCTGTGAGGATTTGATTGAGTATTAGTGAGGTCAGGTATTGATGAACATTGCTGTGAGGATTTGATTGAGTGTTAGTGAGGTCAGGTACTGATGAACATTGCTGTGAGGATTTGATTGAGTGTTAGTGAGGTCAGGTACTGATGAACATTGCTGTGAGGATTTGATTGAGTGTTAGTGAGGTCAGGTACTGATGTTGAACATTGCTGTGAGGATTTGATTGAGTGTTAGTGAGATCAGGTACTGATGTTGAACATTGCTGTGAGGATTTGATTGAGTGTTAGTGAGGTCAGGTACTGATGAACATTGCTGTGAGGATTTGATTGAGTGTTAGTGAGGTCAGGTACTGATGAACATTGCTGTGAGGATTTGATTGAGTGTTAGTGAGGTCAGGTACTGATGTTAAACATTGCTGTGAGGATTTGATTGAGTGTTAGTGAGGTCAGGTACTGATGAACATTGCTGTGAGGATTTGATTGAGTGTTAGTGAGGTCAGGTACTGATGAACATTGCTGTGAGGATTTGATTGAGTGTTAGTGAGGTCAGGTACTGATGTTGGACACTGCTGTGAGGATTTGATTGAGTGTTAGTGAGGTCAGGTACTGATGTTGAACATTGCTGTGAGGATTTGATTGAGTGTTAGTGAGGTCAGGTACTGATGTTGAACACTGCTGTGAGGATTTGATTGAGCGTTAGTGAGGTCAGGTGCTGATGTTGAACATTGCTGTGAGGATGTGATTGAGTGTTAGTGAGGTCAGGTACTGATGTTGAACACTGCTGTGAGGATTTGATTGAGTGTTAGTGAGGTCAGGTACTGATGTTGAACATTGCTGTGAGGATGTGATTGAGTGTTAGTGAGGTCAGGTACTGATGTTGGAGCATTGCTGTGAGGATTTGATTGAGTATTAGTGAGGTCAGGTACTGATGAACATTGCTGTGAGGATTTGATTGAGTGTTAGTGAGGTCAGGTACTGATGTTAAACATTGCTGTGAGGATTTGATTGAGTGTTAGTGAGGTCAGGTACTGATGTTGAACATTGCTGTGAGGATTTGATTGAGTGTTAGTGAGGTCAGGTACTGATGTTGGAGCATTGCTGTGAGGATTTGATTGAGTGTTAGTGAGGTCAGGTACTGGTGTTGAACATTGCTGTGAGGATTTGATTGAGTATTAGTGAGGTCAGGTACTGATGAACATTGCTGTGAGGATTTGATTGAGTGTTAGTGAGGTCAGGTACTGATGAACATTGCTGTGAGGATTTGATTGAGTGTTAGTGAGGTCAGGTACTGATGTTGAACATTGCTGTGAGGATTTGATTGAGTGTTAGTGAGGTCAGGTACTGATGTTGGAGCATTGCTGTGAGGATTTGATTGAGTATTAGTGAGGTCAGGTACTGATGAACATTGCTGTGAGGATTTGATTGAGTGTTAGTGAGGTCAGGTACTGATGTTAAACATTGCTGTGAGGATTTGATTGAGTGTTAGTGAGGTCAGGTACTGATGTTGAACATTGCTGTGAGGATTTGATTGAGTGTTAGTGAGGTCAGGTACTGATGTTGGAGCATTGCTGTGAGGATTTGATTGAGTGTTAGTGAGGTCAGGTACTGGTGTTGAACATTGCTGTGAGGATTTGATTGAGTATTAGTGAGGTCAGGTACTGATGAACATTGCTGTGAGGATTTGATTGAGTGTTAGTGAGGTCAGGTACTGATGAACATTGCTGTGAGGATTTGATTGAGTGTTAGTGAGGTCAGGTACTGATGTTGAACATTGCTGTGAGGATTTGATTGAGTGTTAGTGAGGTCAGGTACTGATGTTGAACATTGCTGTGAGGATGTGATTGAGTGTTAGTGAGGTCAGGTACTGATGTTGGAGCATTGCTGTGAGGATTTGATTGAGTATTAGTGAGGTCAGGTACTGATGAACATTGCTGTGAGGATTTGATTGAGTGTTAGTGAGGTCAGGTACTGATGTTGAACATTGCTGTGAGGATGTGATTGAGTTGTTTTGTGGTGTGTTTAATTCTATAACTAGTGATTGTATATGGTGTATATATATATATATATATATATGTGTGTATATGTATATATGGTGTTGGTAGATGCTGATGTAAGCACAGAGGCTGCTTCTTCACATGCAAGCGTTTCACTCCTGGAGTGATTGAGGCTGCGGAGAGAAAAGATCTCCAGCTCGATCGATACCAGCCAAAACGCGGCTCGGCCGACCCGAAGCGAAGGCCCGCAGACAATATTGAGACACGTCTCGGGCCGTCTGATATCTATCACACGTCGTTGGGCCTCCGCCAGACGGCTGCTCTCATTGTGCTGCTGTCACCGGCGGTCCAGATTTATGACAGACAATTACCACGTCTGCAGCGCCACCTCATAATCAGAGCTATTATTTAACGATTGCTGCGATAAATTGACTTCTGCTGCTGTTTATCAGCCGCTGGGCCTTTTCTCTGACACGTTGTCTGCTCTCAGCGGGACTCCTCTTAATGGTCGGAAACTGCAACCTCTGGAGGAGAAGAGGGGGAGAGAGAGAGAGAGAGAGAGAGAGAGAGAGAGAAAAAAGAAAAGCTCTCCAAACATTACGAGAAAGCACCCAATTATGTAGGACTGATGCTTTCCTATTTTGGGCTGTCATGTTCCCTGATGTCTGTAAATGACAGCACTCGCTCCGCCACTTCAATCGCGCATGCAAAGACAGCTATTAATCACGGCTTCAGATAAACCAGCACGCTCACTGTACACTCTGGCCGCAATTCAATATGTGATTGTTTTCTTGTTATGCTTTGAAACAGCACAGCTGGAGGGGAGCTGGATGAATGGGTAAAGTGGGGTGGACGATAATGGCCGGAACGATGAGCGGTGGCACTTTAAGGCGTCCCGATGTTGAAGGAACATACGTGTAACGTTACAGAGCGACTGAAATCAAGAAAACATTCAAACAGAGCAGGAATTACGACCCACAGTAAAAACACAGCAGCAGTTATTACAGCCACACACGATTCAGCTGCGTTTAGAAATTTAGATAAAATAATAGTGAATACTGAAAAAACAGCTTCTACTAGTCTGGGAGGCTTTGCTGTGAGGATTTGATTGAGTATTAGTGATGTTGAACATTGCTGTGAGGATTTGATTGAGTATTAGTGATGTTAAACATTGCTGTGAGGATTTGATTGAGTATTAGTGATGTTGAACATTGCTGTGAGGATTTGACTGAGTATTACTGATCTTGAACATTGCTGTGAGGATTTGATTATTACTAATCTTGAACATTGCTGTGTGGATTTGATTGAGTGTTAGTGAGGTCAGGTACTGATGTTGAACATTGCTGTGAGGATTTGATTGGATGTTAGTGAGACCAGGTACTGATGTTGAACATTGTTGTGAAGATGTGATTGGGTGTTAGTGAGGTCAGGTACTGATGTTGAACATTGCTGTGAGGATTTGATTGAGTGTTAGTGAGGTCAGGTACTGATGTTGAACATTGCTGTGAGGATTTCATTGAGTGTTAGTGAGGTCAGGTACTGATGTTGAACATTGCTGTGAGGATTTCATTGAGTGTTAGTGAGGTCAGGTACTGATGTTGAACATTGCTGTGAGGATGTGATTGGGTGTTAGTGAGGTCAGGTACTGATGTTGAACATTGCTGTGAGGATTTGATTGAGTGTTAGTGAGGTCAGGTACTGATGTTGAACATTGCTGTGAGGATTTCATTGAGTGTTAGTGAGGTCAGGTATTTTTTTATTTCTATCTATTTCATGTTGTTTTGCTGATACGTTATGTAAACACTAAACTCTAAAATTTTATTTTCCAAATTTTAAAATTCTATTTTTAACTAAACTCCACTGAACCCCTACTTCGGCAGGTTCTGTGTGTACAGTTAAGGTTGAACACACTCCGTGTACTGATGAAGTATAAATAAGGGAACAGCCTCTACATGAAACTAATCAGAGCAGAGTTTAACACAATTTGGGGGAAAAATAAAACATATAATATGGCTGTGTCTCAAATCCTACTGAGCTCCTACATAGGCAGCATTTTACACCATAGTATGTACTCCTGACATGTAGACTGTCCCAATTCTTACATACCTTAAACATGCTGCTACTGAGGAACCTTATTTAGACCTGATTTTAAAGAAGTATTGAACTCTTCCTCAGCCGCTAAAACAATCCCATGATGCACCGCAGGCTAATCTAGGAGCAGTGAAGTGGTTTTAAAATGTGAGTTATTTTGATTCTCTGAAGTTTTAATGTGTTTCTGGTCATATAATCACACAAAACAGTATTTTATTATCAACTCTGTAACGAGTCCTTCACCATTTACACTTTATACTCAGACATTAGCATTTATGCTAGCAGATTTTTAAGACTCGGGCTATTGTTTTGGATGCTGGCCGGTAGCTTAGCAACCAGCTGAACCACCGGTGGCGTGCTGCAGTGGGGGGAACAAGCCGTGACGCAGTCTCTCTCTAACTAGAGCGTCTCAGTAATCTGTTTTATGCTGATCAGACACTGGAAGACTTTTAAAAGAAGTTTAATAGATTAGAGTCTGACTCCCTCTCACATCTAAACACGAGTCTCAGACTTTTAGTCACAGACTAGTTACAGACTATGATTTTAAAAAGACTGGGGTCTTTCAGAGTCACTGTTTACGAGACTGAACTAGATTCCTTCTGAGATTATTTCATGTTTATATGATTGAAGTTAGCATATTCAGCTAAACGTACAGTTAGCTGCTAGGCTAATTGTAAACACTGTAGCCCGGTTGGGCAGTGTTTTAGCTTAGCATAGTCAGCGGGGATTTGGAGAGCTTCAGCGATTTCTGTCCACCTTTTTTCCTTTTCCACTCTGTCATGGTATAAATATGAAGACATGTGACAGAGGCACTCTTGCTCACTCCACAGCTCACTCCACAGCTCACTCCACAGCTAGCTCCACCAGTTTCTTCTCCTTTTGTACACTCCAGGAGAACTGCAGTTTTCGAACCCTCGCCGGACTCCTCTCCATGTCACACACCACACGCCATATCGGGGGTGCGTTGCTTGTGGCTTCCCGTTTGGTGGTGAACGGAGCTCTCCTATTGGTTGTGAACAACGTTCACGTCACTATTTGCGTGAGCTGAGACTTATGATAATATTAAACACGGTTGATTTTATCGGAACGCTCGGACAAGAAAAAGACTGACTTAAACCTGCAGTCTAGACCACCTCACACTAAACCATCTAGATGACTCGAGCGAGACTTAACTCTAGCAAGACTCATGATTTTATTCTGACACTGGAAATTGATCTGCGATCAGAAAAATCGCTTGAAAATCATTTGGAGTAAGGTCAGCATAAGGTGGTCTAGACTGCTGGTTTAAGTTTAAGTTTTTTTCTTATCCGAGCGTTCCGATAAAATCAAATGTGTTTAACGTTATCAAGTCGTAAGTCTTGGCTCACGGTACAGAAGGAGGAGAACCTGGTGGAGCTGTGGAGTGAGCTGTGGAGTGAGCTGTGGAGTGAGCTGTGGAGTGAGCGATGATGTCTCTTTGACGTGTCTTCATATTTATACCATGACAGAGTGGAAAAGGAAAAAAAAAGACAGAAATCACTGAAGCTCTCCAAACCCCCGCTGACTATGCTAAGCTAAAACACTGCTGAACAGGGCTACAGTGTTTACAATTAGCCTAGCAGCTAACCGTACATTTAGCTGAATATGCTAACTTCAATCATATAAATGGGAAATAATTTCTAAAGGAATCTAGTTCAGTCTCGTAAACAGTGGCTCTAAAAGACCCCCAGTCTTTGCAAAATCATAGTCTGTAACTAGTCTGTGACTAAAAGTCTGTGACTAGTGTTTGGATGTGAGAGGGAGTCAGACTCTAATCTATTAAACTTCTTTTCAGAGTCTTTTAAAAGTCTTCCAGTGGCTGGTCAGCATAAAACAGCTGCCTAGACACTGCCTACTTAGACAGCTCACTAGGTTTAAACCTAAAACCTAAAATATAGCCAAAAATGATGGCACATTTATGGCTATATTTTAGGTTTTATTTGTTCCCCCAACACGTTACACTAAACAGTATAAATATGTAAATCAACAAAACATTATTTGACTTAATATGACTTTTGCACACAATTGTATACTAATTGTACAGTTTGTTTATAGTTTTTTTTACTTATTAGGGAAAAATAGAATGTTGGTCGTACAAAAGTTGCACATTTTAAAGATTTTAATACACAAAACTTGGCGAATAAATGTAAACTATGACCTAGAATTGGATAAAAATGTTATATTTAAGTTGGAAAGGATGTTTTGCATGTGACGGTATAATTGGAGCATCTCAAATATTTAATTTTGAAATGTTCAGGTGTTGTAAACAGACGATTTTAAATAGTTTACTATTGTATTTACTGTGTATCTGTACTATTTTACCACCAAAATACCCCCAAACAACAGATGTCAGAAAGAAAAACGTGAATAAAATAAAATATATTAAATAAACATCATAACATCACAGCAGACGACACTAACGCTCTGCTGCTCAGTCATGTGTTTTAGGGAACAAGGTCTTTAAAGCCTCTGTGTCAAAGTAAAAGTCCTTCATTTCTCTTATAACAACATTACAACATATATACTGTGGCTGGACTCACTTCAGTACCAACAGTAAGGAAAATCACATGCTCTGGTTAAGAGTCTCCATGTGCCCCAGGCTAGCGCTCGCTAACTGAGCCGCTCGATATCCGTACTCGACCTCAGAGAACCTGCACTTCTTAGTCTTAGCTGGAATATCAGGCCAACCTGAAGTCCACTGCAAACCCGAGATTGAGGACTTAATTCTGCAGTGTCTCCTGGACGTCCAGCAATATCGCTGCTAAAGCCTTCATTTACATTCGCGGATTAAGACGGGGCAGACTTCGGCGAGGTCTTTGGCCCTATTAATTACAGCTTTCCAGGTGCAAGAGCTAGTTGCTGACTTAAATACAGGGTTAGGATCCTCTTTGCCGGGGTTTGTCTATAAATCGTTCTAATTTCTGGTTCTTAGAGGAAGTAGGTGCTTAAGACACGGTGCCAAGCCGGAGCTTTGTGGGAGACAAAGTGGTCTGAGATTAAGGGCTACATTAAATGTTCCCGTGCTTAAGCCTAATAGCTCAGGCACCTCTGATCGGCCCCCCAAAATCACCAGGAATAAATTAGCCCGCTTTGGGTTTGACAGGTACCAACGTCAACCGGTCGCTTACACTTGCTGAGCAGAGGTGTAGCACTTCTCCCGTAACCAGAACCAAAACAAACAGGAGAGGGAGACATTCCCGTATCGACAGGCCAGCGAACGCAGAGCCGGACGCCTCTTTGTCTGGACATTTATTTTCAGAGTAAAGATTAAAAATTTGTACATCATCTGCTGAGGTTTAATGCCGCTCCCGTCTGCAGTCCCGTACTAGCTCCAATGGCGTCCAATATTTGACACTCTATTCAGAAATAAATTGTTTTACTGGGCTTCATTGTGACGTACTGGCCTTTATTTACAGCTCTGTCCACAGCTGAGGCCGACTGACCGTCTAAAGGCTTCACCAGTTCTGTAGCACAGTAATACAACTATTCATCATGTGATCGGTGGCTGTTAAGAATTAGCTTATTACTTTTTGTTATTATGTTAATCATGTTATTATGTTAATGTAAAAAAATAAGATAATTATTTTTTTTAAAATATATAAACTATTTATTAATTCACAGGATTTTTCTATTTGTATATGTTATCCAGCTTTTGCATGCACTGGACTGGTAATTACTGCTTACATCATAATACTTTACCATTAATTACTGCTTACATCATAATACTTTACCACTAATTACTGTTTACATCATAATACTTTACCACTAATTACTGCTTACATCATAATACTTTACCATTAATTACTGTTTACATTATAATACTTTACCATTAAGTACTATTTATGTCATAATACTTTAACATAATTACTTTTTTGTCATAATACTTTACCAATAATTACTGTTTACATATTAATACTTTACCATTAATTACTGCTTACATCATAATACTTTACTGTTAATTACTGCTTACATTGTAAAACTTAACCATTAATTACTGCTTACATCATAATACTTTACCATTAATTACTATTTATATCATAATAGTTTACCATTAATTAATGTTTACATCATAATACTTTACCATTAATTACTGTTTATATCATAATACTTTACCATTAATTACTATTTATATCATAATACTTTACCATTAATTAATGTTTACATCATAATATTTTACCATTAATTACTGTTTATATCATAATACTTTACTTTTAATTACTGCTTACATCATAATACTTTACCATTAATTGCTATTTATATCACAATACTTTACTATTAATTACTGCTTACATCATAATACTTTACCATTAATTACTGTTTACATCATAATACTTTACCATGAATTACTGTTTACATCATAATACTTTATCATTAATTACTGTTTACATCATAATACTTTACCATTAATTACTGCTTACATCATAATACTTTACCATTAATTACTATTTATGTCATACTTTACCATTAATTACTATTTATGCCATAATACTTTAACATAATTACTATTTATGTCATAATACTTTAACATAATCACTTTTTGCCATAATACTTTATCATTAATTACTAATTACATCATAATACTTTATTATTAATTACTCTTTGTCATACTACTTTACCATGAATTACTCTCTAAATCTTATTTCTACTAGTTGATCATGTGACTGGCTGCTTTGCGACTATTTAGAATTAGTTTATTACTTTCTTATTGATTATTTTGTTGTTAATTATGCATGCTATTTTAAATAGACTTTTTATTAATTCGCAGGAATTTCTATATATGTTTAATACTTTACCATAATTACTGTTTAAGTCATAATCATTACCATTAATTACTGCTTATATCATATCATCATTTCTTACATCATTTCTTATGTCATAATACTTCGTTATTAATTACTCTTTGTCATAATACTTCACCATTAATTACTCTATACATCATACATTATACTTATTTTGTTATGTCAAACAAATGGCTGTATTATTATTATTATTATTATTATTATTGTTATTATTATTTTATATAAACTATTTATTAATTCAGAGGATTATTCTATATGCATATGTTATGCACCTTTTGCATACACTGGACTGGTAATTACTGCTTACATCATAATACTTTACCATTAATTACCGTTTACATCATAATACTTTACCACAAATTACTGCTTACGTCATAACACTTTACCATTAATTACTATTTATGTCAGAATACTTTATCATAATTACTTTTTGCCATAATACTTTTTTCCATTAATTACTACTTACATCATAATACTTTACCATTAATTACTACTTACGTTATAATACTTTACCATTAATTACTGTTTACATCATAACACTTTAGCATTATTTACGATTTATGTCATAATACTTTACCATAATTACTTTTTGCCATAATACTTTACCATTAATTACTGCTTACATCATAATACTTTACCATTAATTACTTTTTGTCATAATACTTTACCATAAATTACTGTTTACATCATAATACTTTACCATTAATTACTATTTATGTCATAATACTTTACCATTAATTACTGTTTGTCACAATACTTTACCATTAATTACTATTTATGTCATAATACTTTTCCATTAATTACTGTTTGTCACAATACTTTACCATTAGTTACTACGTACATCATAATACTTCACCATAAATTACTTTGTCATACTTCTTCAACATTAATTACTCCTTATGTCATAATACTTAAATGATTTAACTGGGCTTAATTGTTATGTACTGGCCTTTATTTACAGCACGGTCCTGTAGCACAGTAATACAGTTCATGTGTGGATCATGTGACTGGCGGCTTTGCAACTATTTAGAATTAGTTTATTAGTTTCTTACTGATTAATTAGTTTTTATGTTAATTATGCATGTTAACAAATGAGATTATTATTATTTTATACGGACTAATAATTCGCAGGAATTTCTATATGTATATGTTTAATACTTTGCAATTACTATTGTGTACAGTTAAACTGTAACACTTAATTAATTAAAACTGTAATTATTGTTCACATAATAATACTTGACCAATAATTACTGCTTAGATCAAACTACATAAGTACTAAGTAACTTATAGACCTGCGGGGGAACTTCTTAGTCAATCCATCATCTCTTAGCTCAGGAACTGAGATCTGTACGACTCTAGTTTTCTTTCTTATATTATATTAAATGCTAAAGCTCCAAAATCACAGAGCAGTAGGGATACTGTACAACAACCAAACAGAATGAAATGAAAGAGAAAAAAGGAATTAGTAACTAAATATGAAGAGCTGAAATGTAAGCCAGTATTAGAAAATACTCAGCAGAGTACAAGCCCAGCAGTACTTTACTGAAGTACATGTACTCGAGTGAATGTAACTACTTACTACTCACATCTGCTTCTCACAGACAGACTGTTTACCAGGTTAGTAACTCTGGGTTCGCTAACAGACTGTTAGCATTAGTGTGTGTATCTAAATGCTATATATACATTCCAGCTACAGGTGATCTACTGTGTCTCAGTACGGCCTTAATTTACTGTAGTAATGGTAAAATCCTGAGAGTGGCGCTGTGACGCACTGAGCGCTAGTGCATGTTACTCACTAGTGTTTACGCTGGTATGCAAGACTAAACAGACTAAACATTAATTAATAACGTGTGTGTATTTTCTTGTTTACTTTAAGGGAAACAAACACAAGCAGAGAGAAAATATGAAAATTAGTAATTAGTAAAGCACTAATAACGAGTTTATATTTAATTAGCAGCAAGTATAATCACTTCACTGGGAGGGACACAGTGGCAGTTCATTAATTACATTAGAATTAGTTGATCAATTCAATAATAAGCCCTTCTTTGTTATTAATATAAGTAAACAAGGTTTCACTTTCTTTTCAATGTTACTTGTAACTGTGTAGTTACACATGAACAACAAATGTAACAACAATGTAACTACTAGTGATGTAGCCACTGTTACAGATAGTTTTAGCAGTGCAGCTTGTGTAATTACATAAGAGCATGCTGATAGTTATAACAGCATATGTTAAACATTGGTAATAACATGAGTAATTACATGATTAGGAAGGAAGAAAGATATATATATATATATTTAAGTTATAACTCACATCCGTATAATGCTGGTAAGAACTTCTGGGAAAATAACTGTTAGCTACAAATACAGTTATACTCATGTTATTACTATGAGTAATTCAATAAAATAGGCTGTTATAGCTGTCAGGATATTCTTATTTAAAAAAGCCAAAAAAATAAATTGCTACACGTGTGTAACTACACAAGCTGCGCTGCTGTAACTTATCTGTACCAGTAGCTACATCACTTGTAGTTACATTGTTATTGCAAGTGTTGTTCATGTGTAATTACACAGTTATTACAGACACTTCATATAACATTTAACTGTTAACGCTCTTATAAGTTCAGTACTAGTGAACTACACTGTTAGTAATAATAGTGTAGTTACACATGAACAACAAACCTTAAAAAAACAATGTAACTACAAGCGATGTAGATCCATCCTTATTTAAGTGTTACATGTGTAATTACACTGTTATTACAGACACTTAATATAAAGTAGGACCGTAAATACTCTTATCAGTTCATTCACAGTGTAATAAGCAACTAATAGCTGAGATAATAACGAACTATCAGTTGACACTGTTACTAAAATGTTATTAATGTAATAACATTAATAAAGTAATGCTTAATGAGCAGTTCATTAATATAGAAATAGTGAGTATTTAATGACTTATTAGTAAATAATTATTAATTACTTTACAACTATTAACACCAGATTATAGGGTAGATGGAGAGGAAGTGAAACTCCTGCATTTAACTGAATTGTGAATTGTTTTTAGATGTGTTGTTCATGTTTAAGTACACAGTTATTACACATATTTATAGAACAAATACCATAAATACGCTTATCAGTTTATTATCAATGTGAGCTAATAACAGTGTAGTTACACATGAACAACACTTGAAAAAACTATGTAACTACAAGTAATGCAGTTCATATGTAGTACATATGTTAATGTGTAATTACACTGTTATTACAGACACTAATATAAAGTGAGTCTGTAGATGCTCTTATCAGTGTAATAAGCAACAATTAGCTGTGAGTTAGTAACAAACTATCAGTTAACAGTGTTACTAATATGTTATTAATGGGAATGTAATGCTTAATGAGCAGGTAATTAATATAGAAAGAGTAAGTATTTAATTACTTATTATGCAGTTATACTCATGTTAGTGTCAATGTGCTGTTATAACTATCAAGATACTCGTAATAACATGAGGCAAAAAGTAAAATGACCTAAAATGACCTAAGCTGTACTGCTGTAATCCATCTGTAACCGTGACTGCATCACTGGTAGTTAGTGTTTTTGCAAGTGTTGTTCATGTGTAACTACATAGTTATTGCAGAGACTTACTAGAAACAGTACATACTCTAAGGTATTTAGTAAAATGCTCAGTGGTAATCAGGTAATCAGGTAAGAGTGTTAATTATATGTTATTAATGGGAACGTGATGCTTAATGAGCAGGTAATTAATATAGAAAGAGTGAGTATTTAATGACTTATTATGCAGTTATACTCATGTTAGTGTCAACGTGTAATAACACGAGGCAATGTGCTGTTATAACTATCAAGATACTCTCATGTAATAAAATGAGGCAAAAAAAATCTAATTAATTAATACACATGTGTAATTACATAAGCTGTACTGCTGTAATCCATCTGTAACCGTGACTACATCACTAGTATTTAGTGTTTTTGCAAGTGTTGTTCATGTGTAACTACATAGTTATTACAGAGACTTACTAGAAACAGTAAATACTCTAAAGTATTTAGTGAAATTCTCAGTGTTATAAGCAGGTAATCAGGTAAGAGTGTTAATGATATGTTATTAATGAGAAAGTATTGCTTAATGAGCAGTTAATTAATATAGAAATTGTATTTACTGACTTACTAATAAATAATTTATTACTTTACAGCTATTAACTCCAGATTGTAGAGGACTTGTACAGCTCAGTGAAGTGTTTATTTGGGATCATCTCTATTTGCAAATATTTAAGCATGAAAAATAAATAATAATTAAATTTAAAGACTTGACAGCAACAAACGTGACAGCAACCATATGAAACCAGCTCACTGACACATATTAGCACTGACGTATTAGCACTGACGTATTAGCCGTGACACACACCGGACTTCATTCAAATCCACTAATCCCTTTAGCGCTCGTAGCCCGCGGCGCTCCCAGCAGTGCTTGTGCGGTAGGGGGCGTGCGGATGGTGGAGAGGGGCGGCCCAGGGGTCAGGTGGCCAAGCCTGAGAGGAGACGTAATGAGCGGGGCTAGGCTAGTCGGGCGGAAGGAGGCTATCATCAGCGGTTGACAGGCCGCGGCTCAATGGGCTCTAATTGGCGGTCATTGCCGCCTCCCACTCCAAATCCTCCCCTCACTTTAACACCCCATTAAGTTGCCCACTGTGAGTACCCCTGAGGGGGGCTCCACACAGGCCACATAATTGAAGCAGATTTACCCCATAACCCTCAGCTGGGGCTACAAAACCCCCGCCACTGGGTGACACGACATGGGAACATGACCGCAGCGCTGGTTTATTACAACTTTATTACTGAGTAATAACAGATTATTGATATGTGGAGATTAAATTAAACTGGGGGGAGGAGCAGACGGTATATCAACATATATCATCACGTGGCGTGTCCGTTGACGTCCTAAGTGAAAATAAGTGAACAAATTCGCTGAACAGAACCTTAATATTTTTATTTAATTTTATTTTAATTTTATTATATGAATTCCACATATATATATATATATATATATATATATATATATCGTTTTATTTTTTCTCTATGTAAAATTCAGTAATTGTGTATTAAACTGTGTAGAAGTATGTATCTGTAGTGAGTTGGTTCTCTTATTTACGGTTCTTTAAGGGTTCTTTAGTAAAGGCTTCTGTACTACTTTAGTATAATGGTTTGAAATTAATTTATTATTGGTTACCTGTTGCGTCATAACCACTTTACAAGGCATTAGTACACAGTTATAACACATTAATAAGTCAGGCGAAAGTGAGCTCTTCTCACTTATTATAAATTTGTATTGAAGCTGATTATTATTAATGCTCACTGATGGAAAAGTTCAAATAAGACCCATAAACATCTAAACTTGAGTTCAACAGTATAAATGAATGTGTGTTCTAACAACTCAATATCCTTTTTATTCATATGCTGCTTATGAATGGTGCTTTAAGGTGTTTATAACCTAAATACTAACCATTAGCAAACTAATTTAAACCATGTATAAACTTGTTATAAAGGTAGTCTTACTCTAAAGTGGTACCAGAACCTCCAAACAGAAGCATTTCATGCCATCTAGAAGCATATACAACACATCTCCATCAATCTGAAGAACCACTTTACCATGCAGAGAACCATTTAAGCATGCAAACCCTTCATAGAACCAGTGCCCTTACTAAAGAACTCTTGAAGAACCAATGTGTGTATATATACAGTACTGTGCAAAAGTACAAATACTTAAGGTACTTGAGAAAATCAGCCTTTAATAAAAAAACTGCCAACACTTTCTACGTATCCTATATTCATACTGCATTATAAATGCATTCGTAGGGTGTTATATATGGCAAAGGACCTCACAAAACCAGGCGTGAGTTTGTATAACTGCTCTTAAGTAGTTGTAATTACATGCATAACATTTTATAATCGAAGACTACATGACTTCATAAATGCAGATTTTATAATGCATTATAACATCTGTTCATAAGAACACTGTGTACAGTAATGTTATAGAGTGTTATAACAGGTTATTACAGGAATTAAATGAAGGCATAATCACATCCAACTGTTATTACAGCACTTACAGGAGAAAGTGAGCAAAAACAACTTGAGAAACATTGAAAATATACCAGACATCATGTTTACAGTGTTCTGATGAACAGATGTTATAATGCGTTATGAAGCCTGACATTATAAGTTAAGTTATATACTCTTGAGTGTTATGCATGTCAGTATTAATACTTCTAAGCATTTATAGACACTTATAACAGACAGTATTCGGTATTATGTATGTCATATGACACATTATGAGTGTGTTTATAAACCATTATGAATACAGAATTTTAATTTATTCGTGTAACTCTGAAACTTAAAGTTTCATGATGAGTGGACCAATAGAAATGCTCCAAAATTTCTTGGTTCCATTTACTTCCACTATAAGTTTCACTGTGAAGTCTTGATATAAGGTTTTTGTTGTGATTGTGAATTTATTCTCAATTAATTTTCTCAGTAAAACAATAACAACAGAAACTAATAAGTACTGACTTTCTGTTTGTTAGTGTTCTTGTTTAACCCTTTCCACACCTTTACTTTAGAACAAGTGCAACACCTGGTTTGGCTGATCAGTACTTAATTAAATCAGGTGTTGAATATAAACTCATGCAATGATTGGATGTGTCTAGGAGTCTAAATATCTATATATATATATATATATATATATATATATATATATATATATATATATACAGTAAATATGCATATATGGTATATACATATAGTACTTAATACTGTTGTCCTTTATAGTATATGTAAATTTCTGACTGAAGCAATGACCCAAAGATGTCTGGTTCCATTGGCTGTATATACACTACTGCTCAAAACTTTAGGATCACTTTAGAATTTCATTTTTATGCAATTTTCATGCAATTCACAAACAATATTGTCCATTTTACAATTAATGTAAGTGTATCAGATGATTATTAAAGAATAAAAATGTTTGTATTAAAGTATATTTTTGTATAGATGCTTATTTTACATATAGTCTATTATCAGTAATTCTCAGTCCTCTGTCTAAATCTCCTGGTACGACCACCAATCCAAGTTAAGGATGTTATTGGACTAATTGGTTGTTAGGACACTCTTGATCAATTGTGATCACAGCTGAAAAACATTCTACTAATAAGTGAGTATAAAAGGGAACAACATTCTAGGTTAGTTTAGTATCTGAAGATCAGCAGTTGATGACTTGCTGACCGACTCACAATGACCAGAAAGAAACAACTTTCTTTAGAGACCCGTCAGTCCATTGTTGTGTTAAGGAAGAAGATACTCCATTAAAAACAAGAACATTTCACTGTGATCCCAAACTTCTGAGCAGTAGTGTATATATGTTTGTGTATGTGTGTGTGTATCCAGAATACTGGAAAAGCAGGATGACTTCATCATATTTATCCACTTCTACAGCAGGAAAGTCCAACAGGTATCAGCAGGCGTGGTGCAATTATGCAAGCAAACCAGAGCCATGCATAATGCGTCCCACGTCGGGTCCAGTGGAGCGTCCCAAAGCTGCCCACTGAGCTGAGCGCCATTAATAAAGTAAAAAGCAAAACCTCTGGGGCTGCCAGACCCCTGCTGCTCGTGGGTGGCAGTAGAGAGCAGGCTGATTAACTATTCTATTCAAATCCAGATTGAATTTGCCCAAGTTTTTATTGTTCCAGTGCAAATTTTGACATTTCTGCCGAGCGGGCGAGAAAGCGGCTCATTTGAATACACATTATTTTCCGCCCC
>CM038721.1:41140478-41215478 GCA_021613375.1 Megaleporinus macrocephalus | reverse complement strand
GGTTAGTATGGTGGTGTAGTGGTTAGTACGGTGGTGTAGTGGTTAGTATGGTGGTGTAGTGGTTAGTACGGTGGTGTAGTGGTTAGTACGGTGGTGTAGTGGTTAGTACGGTGGTGTAGTGGTTAGTATGGTGGTGTAGTGGTTAGTACGGTGGTGTAGTGGTTAGTATGGTGGTGTAGTGGTTAGTACGGTGGTGTAGTGGTTAGTACGGTGGTGTAGTGGTCAGTATGGTGGTGTAGTGGTCAGTAAGGTGGTGTAGTGGTTAGTATGGTGGTGTAGTGGTTAGTACGGTGGTGTAGTGGTCAGTTAGGTGGTGTAGTGGTCAGTATGGTGGTGTAGTGGTTAGTATGGTGGTGTAGTGGTTAGTACGGTGGTGTAGTGGTTAGTATGGTGGTGTAGTGGTTAGTATGGTGGTGTAGTGGTCAGTATGGTGGTGTAGTGGTTAGTACGGTGGTGTAGTGGTTAGTACGGTGGTGTAGTGGTTAGTATGGTGGTGTAGTGGTTAGTATGGTGGTGTAGTGGTTAGTATGGTGGTGTAGTGGTTAGTATGGTGGTGTAGTGGTTAGTATGGTGGTGTAGTAGTTAGTATGGTGGTGTAGTGGTTAGTATGGTGGTGTAGTGGTTAGTATGGTGGTGTAGTGGTTAGTATGGTGGTGTAGTGGTTAGTACGGTGGTGTAGTGGTTAGTATGGTGGTGTAGTGGTTAGTATGGTGGTGTAGTGGTTAGTATGGTGGTGTAGTGGTTAGTACGGTGGTGTAGTGGTTAGTATGGTGGTGTAGTGGTTAGTATGGTGGTGTAGTGGTTAGTATGGTGGTGTAGTGGTCAGTATGGTGGTGTAGTGGTCAGTACGGTGGTGTAGTGGTTAGTATGGTGGTGTAGTGGTTAGTAGGGTGGTGTAGTGGTTAGTACGGTGGTGTAGTGGTCAGTTAGGTGGTGTAGTGGTTAGTATGGTGGTGTAGTGGTTAGTATGGTGGTGTAGTGGTTAGTATGGTGGTGTAGTGGTTAGTATGGTGGTGTAGTAGTTAGTATGGTGGTGTAGTGGTTAGTATGGTGGTGTAGTGGTTAGTATGGTGGTGTAGTGGTTAGTATGGTGGTGTAGTGGTTAGTACGGTGGTGTAGTGGTTAGTATGGTGGTGTAGTGGTTAGTATGGTGGTGTAGTGGTCAGTATGGTGGTGTAGTGGTCAGTAAGGTGGTGTAGTGGTTAGTATGGTGGTGTAGTGGTTAGTACGGTGGTGTAGTGGTCAGTTAGGTGGTGTAGTGGTCAGTATGGTGGTGTAGTGGTTAGTATGGTGGTGTAGTGGTTAGTACGGTGGTGTAGTGGTCAGTTAGGTGGTGTAGTGGTCAGTATGGTGGTGTAGTGGTTAGTATGGTGGTGTAGTGGTTAGTACGGTGGTGTAGTGGTTAGTATGGTGGTGTAGTGGTTAGTATGGTGGTGTAGTGGTCAGTATGGTGGTGTAGTGGTTAGTACGGTGGTGTAGTGGTTAGTATGGTGGTGTAGTGGTTAGTATGGTGGTGTAGTGGTTAGTATGGTGGTGTAGTGGTTAGTATGGTGGTGTAGTAGTTAGTATGGTGGTGTAGTGGTTAGTATGGTGGTGTAGTGGTTAGTATGGTGGTGTAGTGGTTAGTATGGTGGTGTAGTGGTTAGTACGGTGGTGTAGTGGTTAGTATGGTGGTGTAGTGGTTAGTATGGTGGTGTAGTGGTTAGTATGGTGGTGTAGTGGTTAGTACGGTGGTGTAGTGGTTAGTATGGTGGTGTAGTGGTTAGTATGGTGGTGTAGTGGTCAGTATGGTGGTGTAGTGGTCAGTACGGTGGTGTAGTGGTTAGTATGGTGGTGTAGTGGTTAGTAGGGTGGTGTAGTGGTTAGTACGGTGGTGTAGTGGTTAGTATGGTGGTGTAGTGTTAGTATGGTGGTGTAGTGGTTAGTATGGTGGTGTAGTGGTTAGTACGGTGGTGTAGTGGTTAGTATGGTGGTGTAGTGGTTAGTATGGTGGTGTAGTGGTCAGTATGGTGGTGTAGTGGTCAGTATGGTGGTGTAGTGGTCAGTACGGTGGTGTAGTGGTTAGTATGGTGGTGTAGTGGTTAGTAGGGTGGTGTACTTGAGTGGGTTCCTCCAGGTACTCCGGTTTCCTCTCACAGTCCAAACACATGTATGTTAGGATCCTCACTCTAAACCGCCCGTAGGTGTGAGTGTGTGCGAGAGTGTGTGTTGGCCATGTGATTGGCGACCGCTTCGCCCGATGATGCTGGGATTGGCTCCAGTCCCCCCGGGACCCCGAATAGCAGGTTAAACTAATAGACACACACCAGAGAACACACACTAAAGGGCAGTGAGCAGCCCAATACACCGTACCTGGGGTCAGTCGTGTGTTGTTGATTCGTGGGATCAAAGTGATGACCTTCCAGTCACAAGGCCAGATCCCCAACCTCCAGCCCACAACTGCCCCATGAGCAAGCTGGCCAGTTTAAATCTTACTCACAGTACGTACAGGAGTAGTCATTCCAAAGCTGCCCCCTGAGGAAGGTTGAATGTATAACTCTAAATGTAGGTATTGTATATAAACTGAGTTACAGTTTCTCATTAGGTTGAGTGTATAACTCTAAATATAGGTATTGTATATAAACTGAGTTACAGTTTCTCATTAGGTTGAATGTATAACTCTAAATGTAGGTATTGTATAAAAACTGAGTCACAGTTTCTCATTAGGTTGAATGTATAACTCTA
Organism: Megaleporinus macrocephalus; assembly: GCA_021613375.1. Taxonomy (NCBI): domain Eukaryota; kingdom Metazoa; phylum Chordata; class Actinopteri; order Characiformes; family Anostomidae; genus Megaleporinus; species Megaleporinus macrocephalus. Next base: position 41,212,754 of record CM038721.1, on the reverse strand, counting down.
AATGTAGGTATTGTATATACACTGAGTTACAGTTTCTCATTAGGTTGAGTGTATAACTCTAAATGTAGGTATTGTATATAAACCGAGTTACAGTTTCTCATTAGGTTGAATGTATAACTCTAAATGTAGGTATTGTATAAAAACTGAGTCACAGTTTCTCATTAGGTTGAGTGTATAACTCTAAATTTAGGTATTGTATATAAACTGAGTTTACAGTTTCTCATTAGGTTGAGTGTATAACTCTAAATTTAGGTATTGTGGTATATATTGCTCAGCACGGCTGGATTCCAGTACAGTTTCGTTGCAGTAATAATGGATGTGTCTTTTAAATCTGATGTACTTGTAATATCAAAGAAGAGCTTTCAGGGAGAAAGTTTAGTGAGTGCTCATTCAAGAGCGCACTGCAATGTGAAGAGATGGAGAGAGAGAGAGATGAAGAGAGAGAGAGATGAAGAGAGAGAGAGATGAAGAGAGAGAGAGAGAGAGAGAGAGAGACTGAATGGCAGACTGATTCAATGGGGCCACCTGAGTGAGTGAGTGAGTGAGTGAGTGAGAGAGAGAGAGAGAGAGAGAGAGAGATGCTCATATACACAGCACTGAGTACAAGCAGATGCTGCAAATTTAATTTAATGTCTATAATCACAGACTTCTGCCGTTATTTGCGAGCGCTATTTATAAACTGAATGGTTGAAGGTCAAACGTCTCTGGTGGGAATCCAGACTCGGAACCGTTCGGATCCCAGCGCGGGACTGAAGAGTCACTTCAGACTGAATGACTGCAGATGGTTAATTCTGATAAAAACAAGTGAGTTTCTGTGATTGGTCTATTTTAAACTACTCTGTAACAGATATACATAACCTGGCTGTGTTAAAGGGGACATCCTCCAACATTATTAAAATTTGCATGTTTGGTTCAGGGGGTCACTACGTGTACAACACAAATATAGCCCAGAGTTTTCCACAGTATGGAAAGTTGATGACAATAAAACAGAAGAACACCTGAAAATAGTACGTTTTCTTTGGGGACTATTTAAGGTCCTGCATGTATCCCTCCACCATGAATGGAGTTTAAGACTGAGATCTTCTCTAAACTATCATAAACAGCGTCTCAGAATCAGACAGTGTATTTATAACATCTACTGTAAGAACTTTCGGTGAGGAGCTTTTAGAGGTGGACGTCTGGTTCCATTCACCACCACTGTGAATAGTTCTAATTCTAGAATGGAAATTGTATACATTTTTGGAAAATCAGGGAAATTTCCATATAAATAAAGTAATCATAGTTTTATTTTTTATGTAATTTATTATTTAATGTTCAGCAATATATATATATATATATATATAAATTAAGTTAATAGAACTAGACATATATCCAAGCTATTTTGGAGCATTTTTATTGGTCCATTCAGCATGACATTTATACACAATATTTTTACACCCTGGTGATACACAACCATATATATATATATACTACGATTCTGAACGTCCAAGCAGGTCCATATTATCAGTAGCTTTTATGTGTAACACCCAACAGACACTCCTAACAACCACCTGGAAGACCTGCTAGACCCACCAACCCAACAGATAAACAACACTTTGATCTTATCGAGAGAGGAGAACATCAAGCTCCACCTTCAGATCTGAAAACATCCACAGGTGTTTCCATCCATCCTTCCACTGTGAGAAGACACCTCAACACTGTGGGTCTGAAAGGATGTGTAGCTGAATCCAGAACCTCAACATCACTGAATGGACTGACCACCCCAGAGTCCAGAACCTCAACACCACTAAATTAACTGACCACCCCAGAGTCCAGAACCTCAAAATCACTGAATGGACTGACCACCCCAGAGCCCAGAACCTCAAAATCACTGAATTTACTGACCACCCCAGAGTCCAGAACCTCAAAATCACTGAATGGACTGACCATCCCAGAGTCCAGAACCTCAACATCACTAAATGGACTGACCACCCCAGAGCCCAGACCTCAACACTACTGAATGGACTGACCACCCCAGAGTCCAGAACCTCAACATCATTGAATGGACTGACCACCCCAGAGTCCAGAACCTCAAAATCATTGAATGGACTGACCACCCCAGAGGCCAGAACCTCAACATCACTAAATGGACTGACCACCCCAGAGCCCAGACCTCAACACTACTGAATGGACTGACCACCCCAGAGTCCAGAACCTCAACATCACTGAATGGACTGACCACCCCAGAGTCCAGAACCTCAACACCACTGAATGGACTGACCACCTCAGAGACCAGACCACCAACATCACAGAATGGACTGACCACCCCAGAGTCCAGAACATCAACACCACTGAATACGTTATGGTGGGTATTTGGATGGTGAGAAGAAGCAGAACCAGCTTCTAAGAACTGAAGAGTCTCCTGAATAGTATAGAAGCTGTTATAATGTAGAGAGTGGACACATACACACTCAAGCATCTCATATTATATACATCTTTTATATACAAGCTACATATACAGCTGTGTTTGATAAACTTCAGTGAACTGAATACACTTTAAGCTAATTATACCATGAAGGGGGTCCGAATAGCCCACTCAGAGGAGCACGGAGAGCCTTCCGAGCACCTCACACAACAGCAATGACACAACAAGAGTGGACTACGTTTAAAAAGTCATGCATAATTCAGAAAAACTACGAGCACCGTGTGTAAATACTGGCGAAGTTTCACCGCGTGACGTTTATCAAACTCACTTCAGCACCAAAGCACAGGTAATTATTGTCCCCGCCGATAAAAACGGGTGGCGTAGAAATAAACTAGAGATAGAATGACCTTAAATATATTTCTATATTTCTATATTTATATATTTCCTGTGTGGTGGGAGTAAGCCTGCTTCATCGGAGCGCTTGATAAAGGGATTACCGGAGTGCATTATGCGGCAGCGGAGAGGAATCTGGATGTGGAAGGTGCCAATTTGATTAAATAATTCTTGTTTCCTTTTTGCAAACCTTGCAGTCTTATTTCCGAAACGGGGAATTCAGCATAATGTCAGATTTAGGGGCGGCGCTGGGGGACGGAGAGTAAGTCCACCCGCCCATAGCTTCAGCTGTTTTAAGAGGAAACCTCCAAAGCTGCTGCAGATTTACTGGAGTTCCCCACGTCCCCTAATTTCACTCCCCGAGTCCTCCTGGCTAACGAGGCGGGCTGGGAATTACTCCAAAGTGTAGAAACCCTGCGTCTAATTGGCCACAGGACTGTAAACGATTACTGGAATATGGAATTATTTAAAACTCTTAAAAGCTGCAGCTCAAAACATCACAAAGCTTATTATACAGTAACTGTCTGGATTATAATACACACAAGCGTCTTATAAAAGGCTGTAACAGATGTTTAAGGGTCAAATAAGGGGTTAAATGACTGTAAATTAGGATGAAGATCAAAGAGAAAGCAACCAAGGATCTCCAAAATGATAACTTTACAGGAGAAGGAAAAAACACGCTTCACTCATAATGTAAGTCAATGGAACCAGACGTCTGTCTACATCATTTTGGGTCATTTCTTTTAGTCCAATCATTGAGAAATTTAAACACAACACCTAAAACAATACAAATTTTCAAATAATGTAAAAAACTGGAAAATAAAAAATAAAAATGAAGGTTCTAACTATGAACTGAAACATCAAGGCAGCTTATTTTAAAAAGAAAAGCAAATTACTGATAAATGTTGTGTGTAACAGATGTTTAGGCGTCATTTAAGGAGTTTAATGGCTAAAATTAGGATGAAGATCAAAGAGAAAGTATCAAAGAATCTTGAAAATAATTACTTTATAGGAGAAGGAAAAAACATACTTTACTTATAATGTAAGTCAATGGAACCAGACGTCTGTCCACATCATTTGGGGTAATTTCTTTTAGTCTAATCATGATTACTAAGAAATTTAAACACAATATCAAAGACAATACATATTTTCAAATTATGTCAAAAACTGAAAAACAACAAAAGAATAAAGACACAAGGTGTATATATATATATATATATATATATATATATATATATATATATATATATATATATATATATATATATATATTCTGTGTAGTGTTGCTGCTGGGACATTGTGTTAAGATTTCATGATGAATGGACCACAGAAAGAGTCTAATGACTTCCATTCAATGTTCCATTTTCTTCCTCTGCTGTTATGTCACTGAGATTTGGTCCCGACAGTGTCAGTATGTTCAATATTCAATATTCAGTTTACTAAACATTTACTAACTCTGATGTAAATATATAAAGGCAGCTTATTTAAAAAAAGAAAGTAAATTACTAATAAAGGTTGTGTGTAACAGATGTTTAAGCGTCATTTAAGAAGTTAAATGTCTGTAAATTAGGATGAAGATCAAAGAGAAAGAATTCAATAATACCTTAATGTAATGTAAGTCAATGGAACCAGATGTCTTTCAAAGTCATTTTGTGTAATTTCTTTTCATCCAATCATTAAACAGTATTAATGTCGATATTTAAAGTTATGTCACAAACTATATATTTATATATAGTGGTCACTTTACAGAAGAGGCCAAAAACTTCTTCACTTTTAATGTAAGTGAATGGAACCAGAATATTTGCCAAGCTATTATGGAGCATTTCTATTGGTCCATCCATTATGATAGCTGTCATGTTCAAATGATGTAAAAAAAAAATTTTAATAACAACAAAAAATACATGTTTTCATTGGACAGCGACTACAAATAAAGTGTAATCAGGTAAAGAAATCCGCAGGACAGCGGCAGTAGCCTCGTCCACCACAGGTCACTATGTATATTATCCAGGAGTTTCCAACGGCGACCCACGTGAACATAAGAGAAAGCACTGAATGTGATTCGGTCATTAAACAAAGTCTTTCATCCACAACAGAGCAGAGCAAGCACTTCATCTGCACATCTATTTATATAGACTCTCTACTGAGACAGCTTACAGACAATAAACACTCAATAAAACAAAAACCACTGACCCAACTAACCACTACTAAAGCTGGAATCTCACACAGAGACTGAGCCAGAGCATCTCTTAAAAAAAATAATAGTAAGTGTATAAGTGTAGTTCCAGATTTCTCCTGGACGCCCCAGACATTGTATGAATGTGTTCAGTTCCTTCAGCAGCAAATCTTGATTTATCTTAATGAAGTACTGAGCAGTCAAAGCAGGTATTAGATGAGAACTGATAATAATACTGGGTTGTTTAGGAGAAGCTTGGAAAGGGTTAAATAAACACACTGACGTATAAAAAACACTACTTACTCTATTAATACTGATTAATATTTAATAATAAAGTGTAAAAGCTCTACTTATTCTATTAATACTGATTAATATTTAATAATAAAGTGTAAAAGCTCTACTTACTCTATTAATACTGTTTAATGTGTAATAATAAAGTGTAAAAGCTCTACTTACTCTATTAATACTGTTTAATATGTGATAATAAAGTGTAAAAGCTATACTTACTCTATTAATACTGTTTAATATGTAATAATAAAGTGTAAAAGCTCTACTTACTCTATTAATACTGTTAAATATATGATAATAAAGTGTAAAAGCTATACTTACTGTATTAATACTGATTAATATTTAATAATAAAGTGTAAAAGCTATACTTACTGTATTAATACTGATTAATATTTAATAATAAAGTGTAAAAGCTATACTTACTCTATTAATACTGATTAATATTTAATAATAAAGTGTTTACTGAGTAAATAAAAACTTCCTGTCTGAAACAAATATATATTTTATATATAATAATGTCCCCAAATGACTAAAACTTGTGCACAGTGCTGTATATATATATATATGCACAAGCTATGTTATGTTGCTGTCAGAAAAAAACTCATACATCTCCAAAATAGTAACTTTACAGGAAAAGAAAAAAAGTTTATAAGTTATAATGGAAGTGAAGGTAACCAGAATTCTTTTCAAGTCATTTTAAGCCATTAATTTTGTTCCGTTCTTGCTAAAATTTTAACACAACTCAAAGGGCAGCTTAACGTTTCCAATTATGTGAAAAAATGAAAAAGTGTTCAGACTTGCTGAGTGCATAACTGCATAACACCATAACGCCAGTGTGAGTCTAAGTAAGTTCTAAGACCATTAAATCCCTCTCTATCCACTGGACCGGTCTCCTCACGCTGGACGACTGTTCTACGTGCCCCGGTTCTAATGATGCTCAAACAGAGTAACACAGTTTTAGCAGGAAAATCTGTTAAAACAGGCAAAAATTTCCAAAATTCATCTTAAAACATTCTCCAGATCCGATACTCAGCATCAGCTCCTCATCATATTTGACAGCAGGCGTCACTCCGACCCCACGTCATTGTGAAAACGAGCGATTTCACAAGTTAAGGACAATTCCGTAACCAATCAGCTTTGATTAGTACGCGGTGACACCCGCGCAATGTCACGTTCCACCAACATTCACTCACTCACTCCCTCATTCGTTCACTCATTCGTTCACTCGTCACAATCAGAAGCCAGACGCTCGTCCAAAAACCAGCCTCAGAAGTAGCAGCTGAAGCCTTAACCGCGCACGCCGGCGCACTGACACCGAGAGAGTGAACACAGTCTGTCTCCAAAGTGCTCACTGATCAATCAGCAAGTCTGCATCCTCAACAAAGCCTCAACTTTTCATATGCAGATCCTCTCCTTTGATAAGAACAAACAACTAACACAAGAAAACAAAGCAAACCCCCCCACCCCAAATAAAAACCCCTCCTGAAATACCTTTAGATGCCCAGAGGAAAGGCTGTGGTGGCCACAGAGATGGCGCGATACACTTCTTCCTCACATTCTTAGGCTGCTTCCTCTCTCTGCGGCAGAAAGCAAATGCTTAGAGACTCGGTGGCATATTTAATTAGAAGCAAGCTGTTTGCACTATCGGTGCGAGGATCTACCTCGCCAATCTCTCGTGAGTCAATCTTCCCCATCTCTGATTTTCTTTTATATTTATGCTGGAATATTTAATTGTAGACAAAAGGTTACTCTGGCTGCATTCACCGCACACAGGCAGAATAATCTGCTTTAAAAGGCTTGACATTTCAGGCTTTTCAGAAAGGCTGAAAAAATTATATCCCTGCTTTTGTTAATCAATGAAGTAGAACTCTCCCGAACAAAAGAATTAAATTGCTTGGTTGGTTTAATAAAACCAACAGAAATAGCTGCTTCCTCTGGGCTTTTTTTGTGTGCAGGCTCACCACATGCACCCGCCACTGTAATTCCATATGATTTAGGGGCAAAAACTCTCATTTAAAAAAAAAAAAAAAGGAAAAAAAATCCTTTTCAGAACTCCTGCCCGCCTGCCCACCCGCCCGCCTCCCTGCCTGGCTGGCTCTGTGGAGGACAGATTTATCATTAAACCTGACTTTCTGTGACTGCAGACGGTCCCGTCCACTACAATTTACAATTTCTGTACGTGTCTGTGGGGAAAAAAAATGTAAAAAATAAAAGAAATACAGAAAAAAACACACTGTGTAATTATGCAAATGAGGGGGGCAGTAATTAGGACCCTCATCCAGTCACTGCAGTGAGATTTAACCCAATGAGAGAAGCCCTGTATTGTGGAAACTGGCTCTGGATCAAAGTGCTGTGTTTACCGATTTAGGCTCGCACATGTACACTACCGGCTTACACACCACACCACACCAAACCACACCACACCACACCACACCACACCACACCACACCACACCACACCATACCACACCAAACCACACCACACCACACCACACCAAACCACACCAAACCACACCACACCACACCACACCACACCAAACCACACCACACCACACCACACCACACCAAACCACACCACACCACACCACACCATACCACACCACACCACACCAAACCACACCACACCACACCAAACCACACCACACCACACCACACCACACCACACCACACCACACCACACCAAACCACACCACACCACACCACACCACACCATACCACACCACACCAAACCACACCATACCACACCATACCACACCACACCAAACCACACCAAACCACACCACACCACACCATACCACACCACACCAAACCACACCACACCACACCAAACCACACCACACCAAACCACACCATACCACACCATACCACACCACACCAAACCACACCACACCACACCACACCACACCACACCACACCACACCAAATAACACCAAACCACACCAAACCACACCAAACCACACCAAACCACACCACACCAAACCACACCAAACCACACCAAACCACACCACACCACACCACACCAAACCACACCATACCACACCACACCAAACCACACCACACCACACCACACCAAACCACACCAAACCACACCAAACCACACCACACCAAACCACACCAAACCACACCACACCACACCACACCAAACCACACCAAACCACACCAAACCACACCACACCAAACCACACCAAACCACACCAAACCACACCAAACCACACCAAACCACACCAAACCACACCACACCACACCAAACCACACCACACCAAACCACACCACACCACACCACACCAAACCACACCACACCACACCACACCACACCACACCACACCAAACCACACCACACCACACCACACCATACCACACCAAACCACACCACACCACACCACACCAAACCACACCACACCACACCACACCAAACCACACCACACCACACCACACCACACCACACCACACCAAACCACACCATACCACACCAAACCACACCACACCACACCACACCACACCAAACCACACCACACCAAACCACACCACACCACACCACACCACACCACACCACACCAAACCACACCACACCACACCACACCAAACCACACCACACCACACCACACCACACCACACCAAACCACACCACACCATACCACACCACACCACACCACACCACACCAAACCACACCAAACCACACCAAACCACACCAAACCGCACCACACCGCACCACACCATACCACACCACACCACACCATACCACACCACACCAAACCACACCACACCACACCACACCACACCAAACCACACCACACCACACCACACCACACCACACCACACCATACCACACCATACCACACCACACCATACCACACCACACCAAACCACACCACACCACACCACACCATACCATACCACACCACACCACACCAAACCACACCAAACCACACCACACCACACCACACCACACCATACCACACCACACCAAACCACACCACACCACACCACACCACACCACACCACACCAAACCACACCACACCACACCACACCACACCACACCATACCACACCAAACCACACCACACCACACCACACCACACCACACCACACCAAACCACACCAAACCACACCACACCACACCACACCACACCACACCACACCACACCACACCAAACCACACCACACCACACCACACCAAACCACACCACACCACACCAAACCACAGCAAACCACACCACAACAAACCACACCACACCAAACCACACCACACCACACCACACCACACCAAACCACACCACACCACACCATACCACACCACACCAAACCACACCATACCACACCATACCACACCACACCAAACCACACCAAACCACACCACACCACACCAAACCACACCACACCAAACCACACCAAACCACACCACACCACACCAAACCACACCACACCACACCAAACCACACCAAACCACACCACACCACACCACACCATACCACACCACACCACACCAAACCACACCACACCACACCACACCAAACCACACCATACCACACCATACCACACCACACCAAACCACACCACACCACACCAAACCACACCACACCACACCACACCACACCAAATAACACCAAACCACACCAAACCACACCATACCACACCACACCACACCACACCACACCAGACCACACCACACCAAACCACACCACACCATACCACACCACACCACACCACACCAAACCACACCACACCACACCACACCACACCAAACCACAACACACCACACCACACCACACCACACCACACCAAACCACACCACACCACACCACACCACACCAAACCACACCACACCACACCATACCACACCACACCACACCACACCACACCACACCACACCAAACCACACCAAACCACACCATACCACACCAAACCACACCAAACCACACCGCACCGCACCACACCATACCACACCACACCATACCACACCAGACCAAACCACACCACACCACACCACACCACACCACACCAAACCACACCACACCATACCACACCACACCACACCACACCACACCACACCATACCACACCATACCACACCATACCACACCACACCATACCACACCACACCAAACCACACCACACCACACCATACCATACCACACCACACCACACCACACCACACCAAACCACACCAAACCACACCAAACCACACCACACCACACCACACCACACCACACCATACCACACCACACCAAACCACACCAAACCACACCAAACCACACCACACCACACCACACCACACCATACCACACCACACCACACCACACCACACCACACCACATCACACCACACCATACCACACCATACCACACCACACCACACCACACCACACCATACCACACATCATCACTCCCTGAGAAAAACGTGCCTCTCCAATTTATGATTTTTATTTTTAGACACTGTTTGAACACTGTGTGAACGTTGTCTGATAAACGGACCAATAGAAATGCTCCAAAAGAAGCTCGGACAGAATTCTGGTTCCATTCACTTACACTGAAAGTAAAGTTTTTGGCCTCTCCTGTGAAGCTGTCATTTTGGAGATACTAGTTCTTCTTTGCACGGTGATGATATGTAGATGGTATGTTGTAGCGAGTGTCAGGACCAGAATCACTCCTGAGGGTGCCTAACATAATAAACTGGTGCACATTTACGCTTTAATTATAACTAATACAACAATTATGGGTTCCAGGGGCCTTAAAGTTTATAGTGGTGATGGTGTTTACAGTAATGATGGTGTTTACAGTGGTGGTGCTGGTGTTTACAGTAATGATGGTGTTTACAGTGATGGTGATGGTGTTTACAGTGGTGGTGATGATGTTTATAGTGGTGGTGATGATGTTTACAGTGGTGGTGATGATGTTTATAGTGGTGGTGATGGTTTTTACAGTGGTGGTGATGTTTACAGTGGTGGTGGTGATGTTTACAGTGGTGGTGATGTTTACAGTGGTGGTGATGGTGTTTACAGTGGTGGTAATGTTTACAGTGGTGGTGATGATGTTTACAGTGGTGGTGATGATGTTTACAGTGGTGGTGATGGTGTTTACAGTGGTGGTTATTGTGTTTACAGTGGTGGTGATGGTGTTTGTGGTGATGGTGTTTACAGTGGTGGTCTTGTTGTTTAAAGTGGTGGTGATGGTGTTTACAGTGGTGGTGATGGTGTTTACAGTGGTGGTGATTGTGTTTACAGTGGTGGTGATGATGTTTACAGTGGTGGTGATGGTAACCAGGGGTTTCCATGTCTACAACACAAATCTACACATTGTATTTTCTATGAAACCCACCAGTGAAGCTACACGTGTCTTCTGAGTTTATCTGGATGTTGATGGTAAAATGTGGAAGATCTGAAAATACTAGGTTTTCTTTGGGGACTATTTGAACCTCACAGCGTCCTGCATGTATCCCTCCACCATGAATGGAGTTTAAGACTGAGATCTTCTCTAAACTATCATAAACAGCGTCTCAGAATCAGACAGTGTATTTATAACATCTACTGTAAGAACTTTCTGTGAGGAGCTTTTAGAGGTGGACGTCTGGTTCCATTCACAAACACTGTGAACAGTTCTGACTGAGTATATGAAACTTTATTCAATCTAAATAACTTTGTTTGTAGAAATCTTTTTAAAAAGGGGCAATTTTTATGAGGTTTACTACAGAATATATTAACAAACTCTAAACTGATCACACAATATTCTGATGACAAAATAATTTTGTCCCCTTGGACAAAATTCAGTACTTAATATTTCACAAAAACACAGAATCTTATGATATTGAAGTTCATATTAATAAAAGTTAAAGGACATGAAGTCTGGTTCCATTAACCTCCACTGTGAACAATTTGGACTCTTTTCTATAGATTTAAGCACTTCACACCAAACCTCTCTGAATTAAGCTGTAATGTTGTAAATTTTGGTGGACTTGCCCTTTAAGTACTGAACTGCCTGTGTGTATTAGCAAATTAACTGAAATTTGTCCACTTTTTTGGATCGTTTTGGTCTAAAGTGAGAGGTTTGAGCAACAACAAAGCAGAACAGGAGCTGAAACAACACCAAGGTGTGAAATTAATTCCCAAAATAATAAATTTACGAACTAGATATCAACAACTGAGCTGAGAAGTGAGGAGAAAGTAGATTAATTTACTCACTAAAATAACGGAGTGGAAAGTAAAAGTCCATCTGAACGTACTTATAAAGAGCAAATCCGAACAAATTTAGTCGATATTTTTAACATTTTGCTCTAAAAACTCTTTAAGATGTTGTAAACAGCTTTACGACACTGTAAACACTCCCTGTTGAGCAGGCTGCGACATGACGGTGCGCTTTCCGGCAGCGTGGTGCCGCAAGAAGATACAAGTGCAAAAGTCCGAAAGCGATCAAAGAGCAGCAGATTAATGTTATTAATGTGATTAATGTGATTATTGTGATTATTAGGGCTAATATTAATGATTCAGCACGCGGGGGGTGAAGGAGCAGCGCGGGGAAGATGGTGAGAAGTCTACTCAGTCCGTCGCGGTTAGCTTTAGCTTCTCGAACTCTCCGGTCCACCTTAAATGGAGCCGCAGCTGGTCTCGACCGGAGCGCCGGAACGAAGCCGCTGCGCTATTTAAGGTGGAACTGAGAGTTCGAACAATACCAAGCCAGCTTCAGCCTCGTAGTAACATTTAAGTTAATAAAAAAGCTTAATTATAGATATTTAAAACATTATGACCTCATAATTATCAATCTCTTGTAAAATATCTGTTATTAATCATAAATATATTCGGGACCAGTTTAAGTTTAGCGTTTGTATCTACAAGGTCACATTCTGACTGTGTGTCCCAAAGTTTGTAGACACGATCTGATCTGAGTTTGTTCCCCATTTATTCGATTAACAGCCTCTATTCTTCTGGGAACATTGCTGTGAGGATTTGATCGAGTGTTAGTGAGGTCAGGTAGTGATGTTGAACATTGCTGTGAGGATTTGATTGAGTGTTAGCGAGGTCAGGTACTGATGTTGAACATTGCTGTGAGGATTTGACTGAGTGTTAGTGAGGTCAGGTACTGATGTTGAACATTGCTGTGAGGATTTGATTGAGTGTTAGTGAGGTCAGGTACTGATGTTGAACATTGCTGTGAGGATTTGATTGAGTGTTAGTGAGGTCAGGTACTGATGTTGAACATTGCTGTGAGGATTTGATTGAGTGTTAGTGAGGTCAGGCACTGATGTTGAACATTGCTGTGATTGAGAATTTTTTTAATTGGTGGAGTTCTCCTTTAAATACCCATCAGAGTCAAAGCAACAGTAATATAATGGGATGAGGCTTCTTAGAAGTTCACTCTGGCTGGAGGTGATGACTGAGGGGACCACTGAGAGAGGCAGACAGGTCTCTGTACTGGTTGTGATTAGAGGTGGTACTAGATCTCGTGGACCTCCGTTAGCTGAGCTGGATTTGTCGTGTGGCGAGACCTGTCATGTTTAGTGAATTATGCTAATTAGCTCTTCATTAATGAGACGGAGTAATCAGGCTGTATTGTTTGTTTCTCTGTTGCAGGCCAGCACCGCGGTTGCCGTGGGTCTCACCTTGGCAGCAGCAGGATTTGCAGGTCGGGGAGAACTAGAGTCGAGACAGACGTGACGTGTCAATCAGAAGATCAGGACACCAGTAACTCACCGTTTCTCTGTTTCTCGTGATTGTTGCTATGCAGGTCGCTACGCAATGAAGGCCATGAAGCAAATGGAACCTCAAGTGAAGCAAGCGCTCCAGGCCTTTCCTAAATCTGTGAGCACCTCCTTTCTTCTGCACTCTCAAAGGGGAATTCAGCCAGTTTTTCAAAATTCCTGCTTAATTCAGTGTGAAACATCAGACAGTGTATTTATAACATCTACTGTAATAACTTTCTGTGAAGGAGCTTTTAGAGGTGGACGTCTGGTTCCATTCACCACCACTGTGAACAGCTCTGACTGTATCTAGAACAGCTTTTAGAGGTGGACGTCTGGTTCCATTCACCACCACTGTGAACAGCTCTGACTGTATCTAGAACAGCTTTTAGAGGTGGACGTCTGGTTCCATTCACCACCACTGTGAACAGCTCTGACTGTATCTAGAACAGCTTTTAGAGGTGGACGTCTGGTTCCATTCACCACCACTGTGAACAGCTCTGACTGTATCTAGAACAGCTTTTAGAGGTGGACGTCTGGTTCCATTCACCTCCACTGTGAACAGCTCTGACTGTATCTAGAACAGCTTTTAGAGGTGGACGTCTGGTTCCATTCACTGTGAACAGTTCTGACGCAGTAAGTTTCTCTAGAGCTAAACGTTTCACACAGAATCACTGTGAAGGAATTAGTTTACACATTAACCATTTAATTATGCAATTAATTAATTATACTTTAATGAATTAATTGAAAAATGATGGAGCTCCATCTAACAACTTTGAGATGAGTTGATTTGATTCAGAACTGATTATCCAACATCAGTACCTGCCCTCACTAACACTCAATCAAATCCTCACAGCCATGTTCCAACATCAGTACCTGACCTCACTTACACTCAATCAAATCCTCACAGCAATGTTCAACATCAGTACCTGACCTCACTAACACTCAATTACATCCTCACAGCAATGTTCAACATCAGTACCTGACCTCACTAACACTCAATCAAATCCTCACAGCAATGTTCAACATGAGTACCTGACCTCACTAACACTCAATCAAATCCTCACAGCAGTGTTCAACATCACTACCTGACCTCACTAACACTCAATCAAATCCTCACAGCAATGTTCAACATGAGTACCTGACCTCACTAACACTCAATCAAATCCTCACAGCCATGTTCCAACATCAGTACCTGACCTCACTAACACTCAATCAAATCCTCACAGCAATGTTCAACATCACTACCTGACCTCACTAACACTCAATCAAATCCTCACAGCCATGTTCCAACATCAGTACCTGACCTCACTAACACTCAATCAAATCCTCACAGCAAAGTTCAACATCAGTACCAGACCTTACTAACACTCAATCAAACCCTCACAGCAATGTTCATCAGTACCTGACCTCACTAACACTCAATCAAATCCTTACAGCAATGTTCAACATCAGTACCTGACCTCACTAACACTCAATCAAATCCTTACAGCAATGTTCAACATCAGTACCTGACCTCACTAACACTCAATCAAATCCTCACAGCAATGTTCAACATCAGTACCTGACCTCACTAACACTCAATCAAATCCTCACAGCAAAGTTCAACATCAGTACCAGACCTTACTAACACTCAATCAAACCCTCACAGCAATGTTCATCAGTACCTGACCTCACTAACACTCAATCAAATCCTTACAGCAATGTTCAACATCAGTACCTGACCTCACTAACACTCAGTCACATCCTCACAGCAATGTTCAACATCAGTACCTGACCTCACTAACACTCAATCACATCCTCACTTCAGTACTCTGAATGACTTTGTTTACATACTAACTGATATGAATATGTGGGAATTTTGAAAGGTTGGTGGAATTCCCCTTCATATTAGTATCAGTATGACTCCGAGGTGTGATGAAGGTGCGTGTGTTGCAGGCGTTTGGGAGCGGGTACTACAGAGGAGGGTTCGAACCCAAGATGACGAAGAGAGAAGCTGCTCTGATCCTGGGGGTCAGGTATGTGTCCGGGGAGGTGATGGTACGCGTGCGCGGAGGTTCTGCGTGAACACTAACGAGCGTTTCTCTCCTCCAGCCCCACGGCCAACCGAAACAAGCTCAGAGAGGCGCACAGAAAACTTATGATATTAAATCATCCTGATCGAGGTAAGACCCCCCCCACCTCATATCAGAGCCCACCCGACATCAGCCGATATCCATAACCTGCCATGTTTATTATTAACTCTGAAATAATGTAGACGATGAGGTTCATATGGACCACAAATGGTCCTTCAGGTGGAGCTCCTCAAGCTATTTTCACTGGGGGGACCCTCTTTGTTTACTTTGTGTTAGAACTTCTGATGCGTCCGCGGATACGTTGATACTAATACAAACAAAACAACAACAAACATATAAAATGACTAGAATAACATGTTCAGTTAGAGGGAGTCAGTAATTGGAAGAAGATGAAAACTTGGCTTGAACAACAGAGTTACGAACACAGCACATAAAGATCAGAGTGTTGGGGGGCCGCCTTCCAAAGAAGACCACCTGCATCTCTGACTGAAGCTCTAAATTTAAAACATCCACCCAAACCTCCGTATGTCTGCTCCTACCATTCTGTGGAGGAGAACCAGCACCAGAGCTTCCTTATCCAGAGAAATGTCTCGCTTATGAAGCTCCGAGGAAGCAGACGTGTTGGTGCTGGTGAGTCTATCAGTTTAGTAACTGTTTTCTGATCAGTGTCCACCGCGCTAGGCTATCTGGACTGTAACTAACACCCACGCAGAGCGGCTCGGGCAGCTGCTGGACTTGGGTTTAACCGGCTTTCAGAAATATAAACTCACCGTCTGTGTGTAGGAGGACACGCCCACCTTCCCACTGTGCAGGTACTGATACGCTTCAGTACTTTTATAGTTTTTCATTACTGAACCGTCTACACCTTCCGAGAGTACAGAGTAATTAAACATGTCTCCATAAGTTACCTCAGACTACCTTCTCATATCACCCACCCACTGAGTTATTAACCTCAGACCACCTTCTCATATCACCCACCCACTGTGTTATTAACCTCAGACCACCTTCTCATATCACCCACCCACTGTGTTATTAACCTCAGACCACCTTCTCATATCACCCACCCACTGTGTTATTAACCTCAGACCACCTTCTCATATCACCCACCCACTGTGTTATTAACCTCAGACCACCTTCTCATATCACCCACCCACTGTGTTATTAACCTCAGACCACCTTCTCATATCACCCACCCACTGTGTTATTAACCTCAGACCACCTTCTCATATCACCCACCCACTGTGTTATTAACCTCAGACCACCTTCTCATATCACCCACCCACTGTGTTATTAACCTCAGACCAGTTGGTCAGGTCTCAGCTCAGTCCACTGACCATCTGAATAGACTGAATGACAGGGTTACACCAGCAGTGGAGTTGTTCGTATACCAGGATGGTGGTGCTGAGATTTATTAGGCTCGGACTGTGAAGGAGAAGTTCAGTGAACATGAGGAATCATCTCAACATGTGAACTGACCACCACAGAGTCCTGAACTTAACTCCACTGACAGTCTTTGGGAGGTGGTTCAGCTCTTCCGCCATCAATACTAGATCTCAGCCAGGAACTGATGCCACAGTGACCACTTGTCATCAAAGCATCAAAGACATACCTGGGACATATTGTGACACCTTTTTTGGGTCAGGCAGTGTGTAATTATATATATTTATATATATGTCTATATATTTATACATACATATATATATATGTTTATCTCGCTGTCCAAATAAAAATGTAGATTCATGTTTATTTCTCTACATTGTGGACCAATAGAAATGGAAAACAATTCTGGTTCCATTGACTTACATTGAAAGTAAAGACAGTTCAAATTATATATATATATATTTATTTTTTATTTATCTGAATCAATTGCTTATTGGTTGGGTCTATTTTATTTTATTTTTTTAAACTTGTGCTACAAGGTCCATCACTGTCTTCTCTCTTCGGCAGGTGGATCTCCGTATCTTGCTGCGAAAATAAACGAGGCTAAAGATTTACTTGAGGGACAAGCCAAGAAATAGTTTATTACATACTCACTGATTGAGCCCTGTCTGATGCACTTGAGTTCTGTGATCATTAAAATCCTTTATTGTACCACAAGTTTCATTTCTCATTTGTCCAAAGTGTGCCAATGTATACCGTAGTAATAATAATAATAATAATAATATTTGTTGCGCATATACAAAAAATAAGAGTATATCTGTGGAGGAGGGTTTGGGGATCTGCTCTGAGTGAGTACAGGCAGTTTGGAGGCTGTAGGTTAATTAAAACCATGATGTTTGGGTGTGACGAATGAAGGGGGAAAAGAGGGATGAGGAAAAAGAACGATTGGGGCGATTGCAGGTCGAACTAACACTGCGGTCATGGTGGTCTACGTCAGTGGATGGGAAATACAGATGAGCGTGCACTTTTCCATCCTATTCATTCTCTGAAAAAGTTCTGAAAAAAAAACAATCTGTAGTTTTTCAGCATCTGTGCATGCGATCAGAAAGCTGTACACACGCCTGAATCCCCCAATCAGACCACACACTCTGGAACTGGAACGATGTTGATATTTAAAAACTGCTTGAGTTACGTGGCATCAGACCTGGCATAACTAAAAAAGTGCTTCTCTTGAAAGAAACACAGGATGCTTGTGCATGAACAACAAACAGAGGAGTGCGGGTCAGTATGTGTGTGGATTAGAGGTTGGGGGATCTGCTCTGAGTGAGTAGAGGCAGTTTGGAGGCTGTATGAATGGGATGCTATGGGAGGAACAATGGATGAATAAACAACAAACAGAGGAGTGCGGGTCAGTATGTCTGTGGATCAGAGTTTAGGGATCTGCCTTAAGAGTACATGCAGTGTGGAGGCTGTAGATTAAATTGTTTTCTATGGAACCAGAAGAACCTTTTTGGGCACCTTTACTGGGACAGTACTGGGACTAAACAGCTGAGTGGACGCTAAATAGTGAGACTAATCAGCTCCAGTCTGTAGGGAGTATAAAGACTGGACGATGGAGAAAGGTCATGTAGTCTGAGAAGTCCAGACTGACTCCATTCCAGAGCGATGGGAGCGTCAAGATAAGAAGTGATGCAGCCATCATGCATAGTGTCCACTGTACACGCCTCGGGGGGCAGTGTTATGATCTGAGGGCTTCAGTTGGTCAGGTCTCAGCTCAGTCCACTGACCATCTGAATAGACTGAATGACAGGGTTACACCAGCAGTGGAGTTGTTCGTATACCAGGATGGTGGTGCTGAGATTTATTAGGCTCGGACTGTGAAGGAGAAGTTCAGTGAACATGAGGAATCATCTCAACATGTGAACTGACCACCACAGAGTCCTGAACTTAACCCCACCGACAGTCTTTGGGAGGTGGTTCAGCTCTTCCGCCGTCAATACTAGATCTCTATGGGAGGAACAATGGATGAATAAACAACAAACAGAGGAGTGTGGGTCAGTATGTCTGTGGATCAGGGTTTAGGGATCTGCCTTAAGAGTACATGCAGTGTGGAGGCTGTAGATTAAATGAAACTGTGAGGACTGTGTCCAAAAATTAATAGGACTCATTATGGTGGGGGTTGGGGCTGTAAAAAAATAAATTAATTAATAAATCCTACAATCCTACTATTAAAACACACCACTGTATGAACAAGTTTATCAATGCTTACAATAGCATTGCGCTCTTGTGCTGCTTGTTAATGTTGGAGTGGAGCTGAAAATGCATTACAACACTGCCATCTAGAGGTCAGAGGTTTAAACACAACACACAATGATTCACTGTCTGTCAGGAATCTCTGGATCAATAACAAAACATAATATCCCGATATTTTCTTACACCTCTAGAGTCACTTTTTCATTGTATTCCTTCTTTGTGAAGGAAAAAAAAATCTATAGTGTTTCAGAATCAATGCACAAATGAATAAGCATAACTGGACAGATGGGCTGGAAGATCTAAATTTATTCAAGAACTACCTGCATACAAAACATATTGCACATCAAACAACCAGAGTGATCATTTTTTTTAAAAAAGAAAGAAAACAAGGACTCACAAACGTAGTTTACAGAACAGAAAATCTGGAAGTTGATCTTTCAGTAGTCCAAATTGTCACCTGCGTGCAAATACGTTCAGGCAGCCAGTTTAGTGTTAAAAGAATAACTGCTTTTGTTTTTCTTCTTCTTCTTCTTTTAAATACTGTACATCTGAAAATAAATAACCCAAAACGAGGCTCGTTCTGCCAAACAGTCACCGTCATTACGGCCCGGCGGGCCATGAATGGGAAGAAACGCGACGCGGAGTGTTGATGACGCCATGTAGAATGAAGGAACAGACCAGTTTCCAGACTAACATTATTCTAAAGGGAAAGAAATTTCAATTCAGTGCAAAAACATCCTTTTATTTATTTCTTTTTTTTTTCAGACTGCATTCCCCGATTTCCTTCTCTCCCTCAGAACGTACGAAGTGGTTGCATATTAAAACAGAAAGCAGCTAACTCTCCTCGCTCGGTGTTAGGATAGCCGGGACTCTCCGGCGACGGTGTTTACTGTGTTCCTACGACCAGCCGCTCTAGCGCTGAAGCTTCTCTCTCTCTCTCTCTCTCTCTCTCTCTCTCTCTCTCTCTCTCTCTCTCTCTCTCTCTCTCTCTCTGAAGGCACAACATCTGATCGTGTACTTAAAACTGACTGATGTGAGTACAGGTTCTGGGCTTGTCTTCTTTTTCTTTTCTT
This sequence comes from Megaleporinus macrocephalus, assembly GCA_021613375.1. Taxonomy (NCBI): domain Eukaryota; kingdom Metazoa; phylum Chordata; class Actinopteri; order Characiformes; family Anostomidae; genus Megaleporinus; species Megaleporinus macrocephalus. The sequence goes on along the minus strand of CM038721.1, from coordinate 41,192,049 downwards.
TTTTTTTTTTGTTTTTTAGTTTTTATTTCTTTGATTTCGTCATCTTGCCTCCCCTCCTACCTGTTCCACGGTGAAGGAACGGAAAAGTGCAGTAGAGAATCTGGAAGTCCGTATGTATGTCTATCTTTGGCAAGCTTGTACAAGCACTATTGTAAAAATGTAAAGGTTACGACTTTTTCTGAAAAGAAAGAAGAAAAAAAAAAGAAAGGAAGAAAGAAAGAAGAGAAGGGCGAGCTGCTTAGGAGAGTCCGTTAACGGTGGGCTTGGCCCCCTCGCCCTGGTCGCTGGCTGTGGGGGGCGAGTCTGTGGAAGCTCGTGCTGCTGTTTTCTGCTCCTCCCCTTTGGCGCTCGGGCCGTTGCTCACAGCTTTGGAGACGGCGTGCTCCGCTATGCTCTCCACCTGACCCTGCGGTCCAGAGAGACTCGGTCAGTCTGAGAACAGCAGTGTTTACAAACATGGAGGCATAGAAATCATAGAAAACAGTGTTTCCGTCTTTCTGTCCTCCCACCCCAATCCAATACTCCAGCAGAGAGAGCAGTGGACGGTCATTCACCAGCATGTGAGGACAACTATCCAACCGAGAAGCATCAAACACATACAGGTATGAAAAAAAGCTGTTCGAGCGCCCCCTAGTCGGATAGGATGTTCGAGCGCCCCCTAGTCGGATAGGATGTTCGAGCGCCCCCTAGTCGGATAGGATGTTCGAGCGCCCCCTAGTCGGATAGGATGTTCGAGCGCCCCCTAGTCGGATAGGATGTTCGAGCGCCCCCTAGTCGGATAGGATGTTCGAGCGCCCCCTAGTCGGATAGGATGTTCGAGCGCCCCCTAGTCGGATAGGATGTTCGGGCGCCCCCTAGTCGGATAGGATGTTCGAGCGCCCCCTAGTCGGATAGGATGTTCGAGCGCCCCCTAGTCGGATAGGATGTTCGAGCGCCCCCTAGTCGGATAGGATGTTCGAGCGCCCCCTAGTCGGATAGGATGTTCGAGCGCCCCCTAGTCGGATAGGATGTTCGAGCGCCCCCTAGTTGGATAGGATGTTTGAGCGCCCCCTAGTCGGATAGGATGTTCGAGCGCCCCCTAGTCGGATAGGATGTTCGAGCGCCCCCTAGTTGGATAGGATGTTCGAGCGCCCCCTAGTCGGATAGGATGTTCGAGCGCCCCCTAGTTGGATAGGATGTTCGAGCGCCCCCTAGTTTGATATGATGATAAACACGCAGGACTTCTTTCTGTGCTCACGAGTTTCACATCTACGCTCACGGGAGTGATATTTACACACGCCAGTTGTTAAAACTTACACGTTTATATTTTGCTTCTTGTGTTTTAGCGCCCCCTAGTTTTGAAGTTGGTGTGGCGCTGTATAAGTTACCATCCTCCCAGTAAAACCAGTCCCAGTATGAAGACGGCGATTACCCCGGAAACTGTGTTTAGCACCGTCCTCCCAGTAAAACCAGTCCCAGTATGAAGACGACGATTACCCTGAAACAGTGTTTAGCTCTGTCCTCCCAGTAAAACCAGTCCCAGTATGAAGAGGACGATTACCCCGGAAAGTGTGTTTAGCACCGTCCTCCCAGTAAAACCAGTCCCAGTATGAAGACGACGATTACCATGAAACAGTGTTTAGCTCTGTCCTCCCAGTAAAACCCGTCCCAGTATGAAGAGGACGATTACCCTGAAACAGTGTTTATCTCCGTCCTCCCAGTAAAACCAGTCCCAGTATGAAGAAGGCGATTACCCCTGAAACAGTGTTTAGCGCCGTCCTCCCAGTATGAAGACGGCGATTACCCCTGAAACAGTGTTTAGCGCCGTCCTCCCAGTATGAAGACGGCGATTACCCCTGAAACAGTGTTTAGCACCGTCCTCCCAGTATGAAGACGACGATTACCCCGGAAACAGTTTTTAGCACCGTCCTCCCAGTAAAACCAGTCCCAGTATGAAGACGGCTATTATCCCCCGGAAACAGTGTTTAGCTCCGTCCTCCCAGTAAAACCAGTCCTAGTATGAAGACGGCTATTATCCCCCGGAAACAGTGTTTAGCACCGTCCTCCCAGTAAAACCAGTCCCAGTATGAAGACGGCTATTATCCCCCAGAAACAGTGTTTAGCTCCATCCTCCCAATAAAACCAGTCCCAGTATGAAGACGGCTATTATCCCCCGGAAACAGTGTTTAGCTCCGTCCTCCCAGTAAAACCAGTCCCAGTATGAAGACAGGCCGAGAGGGATGAAAACCTATTAGGTTACTTTCATTGTGAGGGCTCCCCGGTTATCCGCTTGTAGCCTATTTAGAGAGTGTAAAACTAGCGCTGTGATTGGTCGAAGTCTTCTTTTCCCAATAGGTTGCTGCCCGATGCGGTTACACCCATAGACGAGTCGAACGCTAAACATTCTCAGCATAAACGAAGGAGCTCAGACCTACCAAGTCTTTCTTATTCTTCTTCAGATCTCTCGGTGTTCTCTGCCTGCTTTGAGATTCAGCCCGGGATATATAATCCGCCACCGTGACTGCAGAGAAAGAGAAAAAGAATATTTAGAACCTGAAGACCACAAATGACAGGCAGTCAAAGCACAAAACCACTGGTGGACATGCTGTAATAAAGAGGTCTGATGTTAGAATTCCATTCGGTTACCATTAATAACAAGGCCGGCTTACAGATACAGTCTGTTCACAACTGTAGGGAAACGTCTCAACACAGACGCTTGTTAGTGGATTAACTGTCAATCCAGAAAAAGTTCATGAGCACGTCATTAAAGCACAACACACCTCTAAGGGCGTTCTCACACCAGTTAGTCCGGTTAAAACGGACAACCGCACCGAGACCCTCGAGAGGAAGTGGTCTCCATCCAGTTCCAAACGAACTCCGGAGCGGTTCATTTGTGGTGAGAACGTGATCAGACCTCGATCCAACCCAAGTATTAGGTGTCCTCCACAAGTTTGATCTAATCATCTCCTGCAGTAAGGTGTGCTTTGCATTATGGGATGCGTCAGATGGCGTAAACAGAGAACTGGAGAACTGTAGCAGCTAACAGGGCGAGGACAATTGAAGCGAGGTCTCTCTTGGACGAGCAGTGAGGGACGTTGTCTACTTGATGTTTGGAGTGAGCTGGGTGTTCTGCAGGTGGACTGTAGTTTGGTATATTATCAGATTATTATTACAGCTATGAACAGATGCTGTCTCTGCCGCTGCTCCGTGATACGCTCTACAAGAAATGTGCAGTAGTTTGAGAAAACAGGATCTTCTTCCTGTGTTTACTTTCTTGCTTGCACGCCAGACAGCTCTGACCAATCAGAGGAGACAACGTGCTCACGTGGTTTGTTGGGGCGCATTTTGGTGCGTTTGGGTTTTTACCTGAGAAAATAAATTTAACCGAGGAGGAAACGCTCCAAGTAAACAAACTCATTAACTGATCCGGACCAGTGAAACCAACTACAGGTGTGAAAACGGCCTTAAATTTCAATTCTAAATGAACTTTTTACAGATATAAGAGTTTATATCATACATCACTCTCACACCAAGCCCCGCCCATCAAAGCCAACATACACTTTACAAGTGATTTCACTCCCAGCTGGCATCGCAGCTGAGTTTGAGCTGATGTTGGAGATAAAGCTCCACTAAACGAATGAAGACCTGATTCTTTGCTTCTGGCTGTCCATCCTGGGAAGGTAGCGTGAAGAGCTTCATCACTACATTCAGAAGCTGAAACTCTAGATTAGTTGCTAATTCAGTTTGTAGCTCAGTTTGAGCTGCTTCAGAAGATTCTGATGATCTTAGTGATCTAGGTTAGGGTTAGTTTTATTTACTGGAGCACAGCTGCTCCATCATCTCGGTTGTCACCATGCCAACAGTCATCATGCCAGTAACAGAGGTTCAGTAAATAAATAAATAAATAAATAAATAAAAAAATACATACATATATATATATATATATATATATATATATATATATACACACACACACACATACACACACACACACAGTCTGTGTATAAATAAATAAACCATTTTTACATTCACATCATGTACTGTTGAATCATTCCAGCTTAGATAAAGAGACAGAGAGATATTTGTGCAGATCCCAGTGAAACTGGGAAACACCGGAGCTCTCCTGACTAAGCACTGGTTAAGCATCACTCCATACACATCCAGTCATGCAGTGTCCACCTGTTACCTGGCTGCCTCTCCTCCGGAGGGCGGAAGCGGCGACGGCGGCTACGGTTACGCCGCTGCGGTTTAGCCTCCGAGTCATCTACAACAGGGAGAGGTCCTCTCTGTTACTCTACACAGCAGGACCCACGTCATAACTTTTATTCCGCTTTTCTTTTTTTTTATATTCAGCTGCGTTTAGCCACAAGCCAAGGACTACAGAGGACTACAAGGCTTACACAGCCTTGAGGTGCTAATCTAAAAAAAACATACAGCTGAACAAATACTTATGCAACTCAGCTGCAGCGCACTGGGACGGTGAAACCCAGTAAAACTCAGGACTCAGGAAAAAGGGATTGCACTACTTTTCCAAGACCTAAAACTTATACTGTAGAGTCAGACCCAGCATACTAACCTGAGAACTGTCTTCTGGATCAGTACCTGAACAGGTGGTCAGTGTCTGTATCTGTGAGCTAACAGCCTCACCTACTCAACTAAAATAGGAGCACTGAAATAGTTTGGTATGATTTTTTTACCGCTGTATAAACTAGTGTTCTAATTTACATTACTAGGGCTGTGTATTGGCAAGAACCTGGTGATACAATACGTATTGGGATACAGCGCTCATAATTTAATATATAGCAATATATGCTATAAAATATATGCTTACAATAGCACTGCACCCTTGTACTGCTTGTTAATGTTGGAGTGGAGCTGAAAATGGATTACAACACTGCCATATAGTGGTCAGAGGTTTAAACACAACACACACTGATTCACTGACTGCCAGGAATCTGTGTATCCATACGGAGTTTTTGAGAATCGATACAGTATCACTAAACATAATATCCTGAATATTCATATAGTATTGAATATTATTTTCTTACACCCCTATACATTACATCATAACTAAAAAAATCAGATCACACTGTCGTATAGAAGTCACAGCTGGTCTGTTGCTTAGATTAAAGAATCTGCGAACCTAAACACAGCTATAAACTGGTGTAAATGCAGTGTAGTGGTGTAAAAATCTACATGTGGTGTCGTGTGTGAAGCTCAGGGAGGCGCTATAAGCTCACCGAGGCCGTTCTCGCTGACCGAGGTGTTGTCAGACTCGCTCATGCCATCGATCAGCGTGGCGTCCTCGTCCGTGCGGCGGCGGCGTGAGCGACGGCGGCGGTTCGTGTTCACCTGAGACTCACTGGCGTCGGTGTCGGCCGTCTGGTCCGTCTCCGTGTTGTCCAGCAGACTGTAGGGGTTCCGGTCTGGGTCTTTTAGAACTGTAGAGAAAACAGAAGGGCTATTTAGTTATGAACAAACTAGAGATCAGCCATGTGTCGGTATTGTTAGATTTTTAATCAAAATATATAGCCGATCCTGAGAGCCGATCAATGACTAAACAAATGAGCCTAATTTCTGTTTTTCCAGTCCGGTTAGGCTCGTCCAGGAAGACGACCCCTCCGACCAGCTCCCTGCAATTCCAATCTGAACCACTAGGTGGAAATACACACCCTTTCATTTTCCACAGACTGACTAAAGCAGCGGCCTCGCGAGAACAGTTTACGACGTTCACCCGTATGTGTGGATAGAAAACGTTGTCTGTCTGTGTATGTGACTCTCATCCAGGGCAGTTTGTAACATCTGTAAAATTAGTCAAATCTACGTCTCTCACGGGAACCAAGACAAAGACATTTACGTTACTAGTAGAGATACTTTTCAGATGTGGCTCCTCCGGTTTACTCCCACATACAAATTCTAATTTAGTTTAAATTATTATACTGTTTCACAGGAACATTTTTCACCATAAAAATGGTAATAAACAAGTTTAGATCATGTTTCATGACTTGTATGTGCTAATAACTACATATAGCCCTGCTGTGGCATATAGCCCCGCCCTCAAAAACGCCGATGGGTCCATCTCTAGAAAAACGGCTTAGTCTAGAGTTTAGTTTTATTTGTGTTGCTCCTCTCTCACTGTAGAAAAGACTGAATACCTGAAACATACAGTTCACACAAGCACAGAATTTACAAAACTACACAAACACTGCAGCGGAATACAGACCTCACAAATCACACCAATGATGTGGTACCTGAGCTCATGGTGCTGGAAGCTCCTCGTCCTGCTCCACGACCTCTTATCCCCGGACCTCCTCGGCCCCGCGGCCCCACAGGTCTCCTCCGGCTGTCTCTCTGTGGCCGAACGCCCCGCTCAGGCTCCTCCCCGGCCAGGGACCAGTCGCTCAGCTCATCCTTGCGCTCCGAATCCGTCTCGGAGGCGTACGAGTGCTCAGAGTTCGTTCCTGAACACGGACAAAACAACCTGTGATTACTTCACTGCAGTACGGGGCCAATTCACTATATTATATTATTATACAAGTGTTTCACAGACTGACTGAAGCTGAAAAACAGGGTCAAACAGGGACGCCACACATTACAGATAAACTGTCAACACTTAACAGACCACAGAGCGTCTACATCTACAGATAACTACTCAGAGTAGGGGTGTAAGAAGATATTGGAATATTAGGATATATACTGTATCGATTCTCATTAACACAGTATCGATACACAGATTCCTGGCAGACAGTGAATCATTGTGTGTTGTGTTTAAACCTCTGACCACTAGATGGCAGTGTTGTAATCCATTTTCAGCTCCACTCCAACATTAACAAGCAGCACAAGGGTGCAGTGCTATTGTAAACATTGATAAACCTGTTCATACAGTGGTGTGTTTTAATAGTAGGATTTGAAAAATTATAATATATCACTTTACTTGCAATATCACAATATATCGCAATATACTGAATCGTGAGCGCTGTCTCGCACGTTATGCCCCAGCCCTAGTACACACTGACCTTTATACACACTAAAGAGTGTTTTATTCCTAGAAAACACTCTTTATTCCTCTTAAAACACTCAGCCTTTTAAAAGAGGGCTGGATCTGTATCAGAAGTGAAATTAATATTGTGTTAACACACACATATTCGTTGTTTGTCACATGTAGACCATTGCTGTGACTACAGGTAATGCCAGCCCTTTCCACCATCTACCACCGTATATATTTCAGATCTAATATCCAGAAAATGTTCTGAAGTGTTGCTTGGGGACATTATCATATTTCGAAAAGCTATTTTTTGCTCAGTAAAACACTTCACATTTTATATTATTTAAATATTAATCAGTATTAATAGAGTAAGTAGTGCTTTTACATATGTCAGTGTGTTTGTTTAACCCTTTCCAAGCTTCTCCTAAACAACCCAGTATTATTTACAGCTCTCATCTAATACCTGCTTTGAAGATTTGCTGCTGAAGGAACTGAATACATTCATACAATGTCTGGCGCGTCCAGGAGAAATCTGGAACTTCAAACTTCAAATCTACTTCTTTCAGAATAACATATTCATGTTACTTTGTATTGTATGTATGAGATATATATATATATATATATATATATATATATATATATATATATATATATATATAAATATATATATATAAAAAAGCCGTGGCATATCCGCTATCCGAGGCCTAAAAGTTGTTACCGTAACCTGAAGTGTAGTTCATCCCTCTTCGACCGCGGCCTCTGCTGGCGTAGGAGCGGCTGGAGTGCAGGGGGGCGTTGGACGCGTTCTCGTCTGTGTTGTAGCCTTTGTCCTTGTCCGCAGGGCGGCCGGGTACGGGTCGGTAGCCCAGCCCAATCTGCCGCAGCTGTTCATCAATCTGCAGCCTCTCCAGCCTCAGCTGCTCCACCTCCTGCAGGGGAACAAACACAGCGCTGCTGGAAACTGACCCTTTAACCTGATCTGAGACCAGCTTGGGTTAAAAGGGTAATTACAGTTTCCCACTTTAACCCAAATGCTTCTTCAGTTTAAAACTGGAGCTACAAGACTGACAAGTAACTGACAAGTAATGGGAGCTTATAGCCCACAGATAGAGCAAGCCTACATCACAACCAATGTATACTTACTTGAGTCCACGTGTACAGATAAATATATAATCCAGCATCAGAAACTATGTACAGACTACTAGAGATCATTGTTTGGTCAGTAGTATTGAAGTAATAAAGTTTCTCTTTGGTAAAATAAACGTGTTGGGTGTCGTAAAGTTTTACGTTGTTAGTTTCTTAATGCCTCATTCGCCCCATATGTTCTAAAAATATTTGTGAGGATCCAAAAAGTCATACATTTTAAATTAGAAAAGTGTATCTCCTAAAGGAAACGCAGGATGGTTGCACAGCTTGAGCAGTGTGAGGAACGAGGGATGAATAAACGACAAGTAGAGAGACGACAAACAGACAAGTACTTCCCCCCCATCCTATTCATTCTCTATGGGAAAAAATTCCAGGAAAAATCCAGAATCAGTGCATCCAATTTTTATGTGCCTACAGGATTTTAACCCCAGCCGTTCACACTGACGGACAGATTCAGACGTCTCAGAAAGCAAAGGAGTTGTGACCCAGATGTGGAGCAGCTGTATAGCTTTCATCCGGCCCACAGACCATGAAGTGACGAGGGATGACTCCACCACATATGGGCCAGAATTCAGCCGGATCACAGCCACAACTCATTTGTCGGTAGGAGTTTGTCTGTTGTCTGTAAGGCTCCTCTGCCGTTTCTGTGCCAGAAGAGGACCAGATCTATTTTGGAACTTGTGGGCCACCCAGCCAGTCGTAATGCTGTTAACCACGGTGATGAATGGACCAATAGAAATGCTCCAAAATCACTTGGAATAAAACCTAACATTTACTGGCATTAAACATGAAGACTTGTCTTTGGACAACAACGATATGTGAATCAGGCCAACTGAGTGACTGAGATCGGACTGATTTTTTTTTGCCTGCAGTCAATCAGTGCACAGGTAACACACATCAGTCTTAAAGGCACAGTAACCCAAAAAAAAAGCTTGTTTAATTTTGAGGCCAAATGAAGTTATAAAAAACTATTATGATCATATTGGATATATAAACCCACAGAAATGACCTCGGGACCTCAGGGGAATGAACAGAACAACAAAAATAGAATATGTGCCCTTTAAGAACTGCACATTCATCAATACTCACATTCAGGTATGAAATATGGTACTCCAGGAGGACCTGCACGTTGCCGATGCTCTCCTTCGTACCGACAAACGTGAACGGGACCATCCCCTGTTACAGGATCAAAACAATCAGTACTGGTGAACACATTTCCACTTACTGTGCAGTAGTTCAGTTCATTTTGCTGAGCCTCAAGGAAAAAATGTGGAGAAACAGCTAAGAATGAGATCTCACTTCCTGTCTGGGGAGCTTGTTGTCGTTGTCGCCTTCGATTCGTACCCGGACCACTCCAGATTTGTCCACGATCTCCTGAATAACCTTCCCGTTCTTGCCGATCACCTTGCCTTTGAAGATGAGAACGCAGTTATGAGGCGTTTCATTCAGAATCGTTTTGCAAGCTCTTGGTACGAGAAGGTGAAGGAACGGCGCGTACCGACTAAGTGCCGAGGAATTTGTACAGACTCTTCCAGAAACTCCAGGTAGTTCCTCGCTTTCTGGACCGCCTCTTCAGTCTGGAATCAAAGAGAGACAGGAAAGGAGTCAAGGCTGTCAGGTCACCCAGGTCACGTGTGTGTGTGTGTGTATATATATGGATGGATATGTATTTTTTACTGCAGGGGTGCAGCCAGATTTTTATTGGCCCGCTGAATCACCCTTAAAGGCCCGTCAGTACGTTGCAATTATTCCTTTCACCTGACGGTGGCAGCAGTACATAAACATAGAGTACTTTTCTCCGCTGTGTTAGCAAGACGAAGTTAAATAAACGTAAGGCTGATTTAAGGCTCATTTATATTTCCTCTACGTGTCTGCATGCGTTTCAAGTGATATAACCGCCACTGCTACATACACGCTCTGCGTCTGCTCCGTTGACATGGTTGCTGAGCAACACTTCCAGTAGAGGGCACTACTCCGTTGCGTCAACTGACATGTACGCACTTCCCCTCTTCAGCTGGCCGCATGTTAACAAAGGTACTCCTTGCGTCGTCTAATTATATCACGTTTGCGTTTCCAGGGGTTACCAGGTTGATTAACGCTTGTGGTTTTATACGAGCTATATTTCTTGTAAGCATCTACACCAGGGGTATTTCATTAAGGTCCAGTTGGTGGAAATGTTTTCAGGCCAAGGTTCGGACCATCATCATCTCTAACGTGTGTTCTGATTCAGTGGTGTATCCTGTTTACTGAAGTAGTCTAGTATCAACATCTCATACCATCAGCTACTGAAACACCAACACACCACACATACCGTTCAGTATATTTACTGTTTAAATGCTGAACTGAATTAATTATTTATAAACTTCTAATAAATGTTTTCCCCCTCACACAAAAAAAACTGAATGCTTGTTTTAAAAAGTGAGAAATAATAAAATATGCATCTTCTTGTTAACTCAGTTTAACATCTTAACAGTTTATCTCTCTTGTGTTCTTCTCTCAGACTTTCTCTTGTTCAGTGAGAGAAGTGAGCTCTTGGTGGTCCAGCCAGGACTTTAAACCTGGGCTGAATTGGTGTCAGGGCCGTTCTCACACACATAAGAGATATTCGTGGCTATGTTTCATTCTCCACGCTCTCAGAACATATGAGATGTTGGTGTGGAGCTGTCTGTGGGAGAATAAACATGTCTCGGTTCATTCCTGGTTGAAAAGTCATTTTTCGGTGCCGAGTTTCCTTTTTATATAGCACGTCGTCTGAATGAGGCTTTCTCCGACTGCTGCTTCCCGCTTCGTACCTCGCCTGTGTGTGTGCCACGCGCCTGAATCTGCACAGATCTGATTGGCTGAGGAGCGTTTGGTGATCTTACAACGCACGCGATTGGTCAGTGAGTTGACTGCACCCGTATATCGTAAAGACAAGAAACATTCCTCCGCTTAAAATAAACACTGTCAAAACACTGTTTGGGTCTGCATTGGACAACGTCTGGGTCCGGACCGCGGTCCGCCTATTACTGACCGCTGATCTACACTTCAGTCTACAGATGTTTCATAACATTATCTAGTGAGCAGCATATCAGCTCATGTTCCGAGAACATTTTTAGTACGTTGTAACATTTTTACTAATGCAACTACAGTAAAATTAGTAATTATTTATTAATTATTTAATTATTTATTCTGCACATTTGTGTTTTTTCATATGTTGAATGCAGTGTTATATATATATATATATATATATATATATATATATACATATATATATATATAAAATGTATGAATAATAATTTTGGAAAGAGAGACTGGCCCTTTAGTATTATGATATTGTCCAATCTGTCCCCCTGATCTAGAGGACTGCTTATTTGACGGGGGTGTCGTGTTCCTTTTATGTATATGAAGACTGTTTATGTTCTGTATCCGGGCTGACGCACAATCTGTTCAATCTGTTTACAACAGAATAAGAAACTCGGCCTCTGTTGTAATTTAAAGTTATTTATATTGATAAAGTAGATACAGACTTCCAATAATTCATAGCAATATCGGTATTATATCGTATCGATCAAAATGAAGAAATATATCGCAATGTAAATTTGGCCTGTATCGTCCAGCACTAGTCAGACGGACTCCTCGTTATATTTGCTCACCTCGCCGTAAATCCTGAAGGTACCGCTTTCTTCGTCCAGCTCGATCGCCGTCACTCCTGGCACTTTCCTGGCCTGCTGGATGTTGCTGCCGTGGCTTCCGATGGCCAGGCCCATGAGGTCCTCCCTCACGGTGAACTCCTCCTGGAAGGCTGAGGCAAGCTGCTTCGTGCTCTGAACATCAAGCAGAAGACAAAAGTGAGTCAAAGATCAGAGACCACCCAAATAACGAGCATTATTTAAGATCAGCAGCAGGTCACCGAAACCAGTGACCACTGAGGGGGTGTAATTAAACAATGTGTGACATTTTATGTAATACAAATGATTGATTCTATAGAACTCTGCTTATATACGACTGCTGATGTTGTCCAGTCTAACAGACTGAACCCCAAACATAAAATAAATAAATAAATAAATCTTCAGAAATAAATCCACACCCACTTTACTGTGATAGGCTGCACACAGACCCTATTTAAATAAATAAATACACTTTTATAATAATAAATAAATAAATGAACAATTGTTTCATAACCCAAGCTACATATTTACTTCGCTATCTTCGGTATGTGCCCGACACTGCATGACGTTACCTCCAAGTGCTTTGTGGCTTCTTCGTTCCTGTACATGAGCATTATCTTCGTGCGGATGCTTCTTAAGTGCATATCACTCAGGAGAGATACTCTCTTCACCGTGGCTTCGCTTATAGACTGTAAAAGACAACAAGAGCAAAACATTAACACTCTCTAATATAATCCAGATGTTGATTAAGCCTAAACATAGACTGGTAATTATTTTCCTTCACTGATTCACCACTGGCACCAATTTAGACTCGGCTCAATGCACCTCCGGGATTATTTCTGTTTCTGAGATTTCCACAAAAATGCTTCCTACAAGTAATAATTACTGAATTCCTGTGAGTTTGATGTGGCTGAAGTAGTGTTTGTTTAATTAAAGCGAGGGACTCACCAGGATGACCAGCTGGCTAGTCTCTGGGCTGTAAACTATCCGGCTCGCACCGACGGCCTTTTTGAAGTCCTTGTGTGCGTTCTCGCTTACGCATCTGTGACAAGAGAGATGCACATGACAGCATCACTGCAACGATAATACAGTAGGCTTTAATGAGTTCCATAGAGGTCAATAAGCCAGGACAAGACAGGGTTATACAGGACTCATGCATACAAAGGCAGGATAGGACCCCCTTCCTAGGGGTGTGCGATATATATCGTCTACCATAATATCTTAATTGTCGTGTTGACGACGCGCGAGCTGATGTTATCAGGTACAGTACTGACTGGGGAAACAACAACAACAATCACAACGCCTCGACTCCACACGTTCAATACTTCATTCTTTAGTACAGGCTGCTGAGAGTGCGCACTGAGAGTGTCCATACTGTGTGCTAGCATAGGCTAAAGCTAGCATAGCTGCCTAAACAACACACCTAAAGCTGAAAGTGAGAGAACACACTGCACCAGGAGAAGAAACTCAGACACCGCCAGCCACGTCTACAGTCTACCGCCTTAGATTTAACTCCTAGACGAGGATCATCTTCACTCGTGTGGAGCTGGTCTGGATCTGAAGAGACTGACGTTTCTCAGAAGACGGCCGTTTACAGACTTTATAAGAAAACAGTCGTTAAAGATCTCTCGACAACTAACCTGTTTCATCATCTCCCAACAAACCACCACACAGAGTGTGAGGAGTACGAACAGAGTGTGAGGAGTACGAACAGAGTACGAGGAGTACGAACAGAGTGTGAGGAGCATGAACAGAGCGTGAGGAGCATGAACAGAGCGTGAGGAGTATGAACAGAGCGTGAGGAGTATGAACAGAGCGTGAGGAGCATGAACAGAGCGTGAGGAGCATGAACAGAGCGTGAGGAGTATGAACAGAGCGTGAGGAGCGTGAACAGAGCGTGAGGAGTATGAACAGAGCGTGAGGAGTATGAACAGAGCGTGAGGAGCATGAACAGAGCGTGAGGAGCATGAACAGAGCGTGAGGAGCATGAACAGAGCGTGAGGAGCATGAACAGAGCGTGAGGAGCATGAACAGAGCGTGAGGAGTATGAACAGAGCGTGAGGAGTATGAACAGAGCGTGAGGAGCATGAACAGAGCGTGAGGAGCATGAACAGAGCGTGAGGAGCGTGAACAGAGCGTGAGGAGTGTGAACAGAGCGTGAGGAGCGTGAACAGAGCGTGAGGAGCGTGAACAGAGCGTGAGGAGCGTGAACAGAGCGTGAGGAGCGTGAACAGAGCGTGAGGAGCGTGAACAGAGTGTGAGGAGTGTGAACAGAGTGTGAGGAGTATGAACAGTGTGAGGACACGCTGTCCAAGACAGACCTAAACCAGCTAAGGAGTCTGACAAAACACACACTCAGCTCACTTCAGCGAGTCATTCACTAAAGAAGAGTAAAATATAAGACTTTTACAAATCGTTTATTATCGTTATTTAATTACTGTTCAATGATGCCGAGCAAACAAATCCTCACTGGTGGCAGAATAAAGTCAGTGCCTTTGGGGCGGACGAGGCCAGTGTTAACATGAGTGCCACAGATGGAACAGGGGCTCGCTCTAGGAGTGAGACAGGAGACCATATTCTGCTGTGAGTACATATTATTATTTGGCACTTGCCCTGCTTCAGGCCTCAAGTACAGCTCGGCAGGACCCGCCATCCATCAGGACGCATAGAAGACAAGCGACAAGACAAGACTGGAGCCCAGATGGTGGAATGAACCTCCACTGGCTGTTCAAACAGCAGACACTCCTCAAACTACAGACTGATGAACTATTTAACTGAGTATGAACTGCTTAACTGAGCGCTGATCTAATCATTATACTCAACCCTGCTGTCTTTCTAGGTATCAGCACTGGCCCTTGCTTCTGGCAGTGTTTGAGCTGAAGGCAGTGTGGGCTCTGGAGTGTCTGCTAAACACTGCAATAGCATTCAAATAGAGTTTCCATCTTTTGCAGGAACTTACACGGACATCTAAACTGGGCGGGGCTCAAGCTAAGGACACACCCACACAGAGTTTATACATTCTAGAGCAGGGGTATTTAATTAGAGTCAGTAAGGTCCAGTTAGAGGAGATCTCCTCAGGCTAAGGTCTGGACAATCATTTCTAGTGTGTGTTCTGATTCAGTGGTGTCTCCTGTTTACTGAAGTATCTAGTATCAGCATCTTATACCATCAGCTACTGAAACACCAACACACCACACATACCGTTCAGTATATTTCAGTATATTTACTGTTTAAATACTGAACTGAATTAATTATTTATAAACTAATAATAAATGTTTTTAATCACTTCAATAAAAACAAGAGCTATATTAAACAAACTGAATGCTTTTGAAAAAAAGAGAATCTTAGTGTTTATTTATAGAGAAAGTAAATAAACGTGGTTCTTCTTGTTAACTCAGCTTCACAGATTAACATGTTGGTTGTACAGAGCGGTGTTCTCCAGAACTAGACGAGCAGGTCCATTCCAGAACCGTTCCAGAACCGTTCCTGTTAAACACTCAGTTCTCTCTGTTCACTTTTCTGTTTTTGGAGCTCCTTATTCTTTCTGACTGGCTTTAGTCTCCGGATGCTGCTCCTTGCTTCCTACCTCGTCTATGTACGCGCCACACGCCCCAATCTGCACAGATCTGATTGGCTGAGGAGCCTTCGGTAATCTTCATCGCAAAATAACATTTTCTCCATAGAACTATAAGACGACGTCGATAGAAATAAGTTCTGTCTTTTGTTTTGAAAGACAACACGAACAGCCAATGAGGATGAGAATAGCGCCGCTTCAAACCAATCAGGTGGCTGAACTAGAGTTCCAGCCATTTCCTGTTTGGTTAAAGCTCACATCGCAGAGTGTAGACGCAGCGGCAGCTTAACCCACGCGGTAGTAATTTCGTTACTGCAGGCGTCACAGTCGAGCAGAGAGAACGATACATATACATACATACATATATATATATGTGTGTGTGTGTGTGTGTGTGTGTGTGTGTGTGTGTGTGTGTGTGTGTGTTTAGTACATAGTAAATTTTTCTATATTCTGATAGAAAATAAATCAGAGGATAAAAACAATTAAAGAAAATCTTGAAATATCTTCACTTCTCACTTAAAGTAAAGAGGCAGAGATTTGATTTATATCATGATATATATCGATATCGACTGATATGAAAAAAATTCTCGTGATAAGATTCTTTCCCATATCGCCCAGCCCTATCTGTGAGTTTACTGCGCTGTAAAGCCCGTATACCATAAAGACAAGAAAAGCTCTGCCGCTTTAAATTAACACAGTCAAATCAAATTATTCTCAGAAGTTTATCATTTGGGTCCGCATTACACAATGTCTGGGTCCGGACTGCGGCCCACCTATTAGTGACCCCTGTTCTAGAGGCACTGCACTTAAAGTGACACACATCAAAGTCATAGAGATAAAAATGAAGAAGTTTATGACCATAATTATGTCGCAGCACATTACTGTGGTTACCGCTCACTGTACAATCAGTGCCACACACTTAACACACATTAACACAATATAACTTGTGTGTGTACATGTGTTTATGGAGTAAGCTCTTATTCTGTGTTTAGTCTATTTAAGAACATAAAATAGGTCAAAGACATTTAATCTAGAAGCAGACCAACCACCTTCTCTGGAGCCTCCTTATCTAATGTGCACCACTGTTTCAATGACTGCGATCTTAAGCTGCGTCCACGTACTGGTGGTGGATGGATGACATCAACGAATACTTCAATGTTTAACTGGAGTCATGATGGAAAATTCTGCCAATGTTGTATAGAACACAGCAGTAAGCTGTTCAATCCTCTCAGCTTCTGGGAGCCAGTGACACCAAACATCTTGTTGCTGAATTCCAGATAAACCCAGTATTATACAATAAGAGTACAGAGCGTCCTCCTGGCCTTCTCCACCTTATATAAACAGCCTACACCCATAAAGCTCCTCTCTTCTGATCATCTATTTTTACCAGTAATGCTGACAGCGTTTGTGTGGCTTCACGCCACCAGCGCTTTTTTACCGCTACCAGGCACAGAACCAGTTTTAATTCAAAACAAACACAAACGCAGCATCATCTGTTCTAATTAACTACCTGCAACTGCACCAGGGTTCACTTTAATCTTACCAAACCTGTCAAGCGTGAACACGCCCGTATTCCACATTTACATCAGCTGGCCAGATCGAGCTCCGGGCTAGTTCTGTTCTCTGAGGAAACGCAGCAAAGGTTTTATATTCTTTAGAAAAGAAGTAACGTTTAAATCCCACCACCATGGACAGGTCACCAGTTCATCACACACACTCACACATACGGGCAGTTTAGAGTGAGGATCCTAACATACATGTGTTTGGACTGTGAGAGGAAACCGGAGAACCCGGAGGAACCCACTCAAACACAGAGAGACCATAAACACTCCACACAGAACCACCCAGACCGGGAATCCATCCCAGATCATCTTACTGTGAGGAGATAGTGCTGACCACTACACCACCATACTAACCACTACACCACCGTACTAACCACTACACCACCTTACTGACCACTACACCACCTTACTGACCACTACACCACCTTACTGACCACTACACCACCTTACTGACCACTACACCACCTTACTAACCACTACACCACCATACTAACCACTACACCACCGTACTAACCACTACACCACCATACTAACCACTACACCACCATACTAACCACTACACCACCATACTGACCACTACAGCACCATACTGACCACTACACCGCCATACTAACCACTACAGCACCATACTAACCACTACAGCACCATACTGACCACTACAGCACCATACTGACCACTACAGCACCATACTGACCACTACACCGCCATACTAACCACTACAGCACCATACTAACCACTACACCACCATACTGACCACTACACCACCATACTAACCACTACACCACCACACTAACCACTGCACCACCATACTAACCACTACACCACCATACTGACCACTACACCACCATACTGACCACTACACCACCATACTGACCACTACACCACCACACTAACCACTACACCACCACACTGACCACTACACCACCACACTGACCACTACACCACCACACTAACCACTACACCACCATACTGACCACTACACCACCATACTAACCACTACACCACCATACTAACCACTACACCACCGTACTAGCCACTACACCACCGTACTAACCACTACACCACCATACTAACCACTACACCACCGTACTGACCACTACACCACCTTACTGACCACTACACCACCTTACTGACCACTACACCACCATACTGACCACTACACCACCATACTAACCACTACACCACCATACTAACCACTACACCACCATACTAACCACTACACCACCATACTAACCACTACACCACCGTACTGACCACTACACCACCGTACTGACCACTACATCACCTTACTGACCACTACACCACCTTACTGACCACTACACCACCGTACTGACCACTACACCACCGTACTAACCACTACACCACCGTACTAACCACTACACCACCGTACTGACCACTACAGCACCATACTGACCACTACAGCACCATACTAACCACCACACCAACCACCACACCAACCACCACACTAACCACCACACCACCGTACTGACCACTACACCACCATACTGACCACTACACCACCATACTGACCACTACACCACCATACTAACCACTACACCACCATACTGACCACTACACCACCATACTAACCACTACACCACCATACTAACCACTACACCACCGTACTGACCACTACACCACCGTACTGACCACTACACCACCGTACTAACCACTACACCACCATACTGACCACTACACCACCATACTGACCACTACACCACCATACTGACCACTACACCACCATACTGACCACTACACCACCATACTAACCACTACACCACCATACTAACCACTACACCACCGTACTAACCACTACACCACCGTACTAACCACTACAGCACCGTACTAACCACTACACCACCATACTGACCACTACACCACCGTACTAACCACTACACCACCATACTGACCACTACACCACCATACTAACCACTACACCACCATACTGACCACTACACCACCATACTGACCACTACACCACCGTACTGACCACTACACCACCATACTAACCACTACACCACCATACTAACCACTACACCACCATACTAACCACTACACCACCATACTGACCACTACACCACCATACTAACCACTACACCACCGTACTAACCACTACACCACCATACTGACCACTACACCACCATACTGACCACTACACCGCCTGAATGCTAAATTAAGAATGAGCAAACAAACAATGCTAAACATCTAATCAAGTCTTGATCTCAAACCCTAAAATCATCAGTATCAGAGACACTGTTTACACTTACGCAGCCTTCAGGTCGTCGGGTACAGGAACAGTGCACTTGTAGAAGGTGTTCTTCGTAACGGCTTTGTTGAGGTTCACCGGCCGGAGGCGCTCGAAAGTGACGATCTCGTTGTACGTCGCATCACATGCTGCATACTCGATCACATAGAACTGCGCAGAACGGAAAGCGAAAGTTAAACCCACAGACCGCAGAGGATGTGGAAGAGGTGGGAACTGGCAGACGGGGCAGTTTAGCTAGTTTAGTTTACTCACGTCTCCCTTCATCATTCGTACTTTCGCGAGCCACCAGCCGCATGGCTCCTGTTCATTTGCTCTGGAGAAGATCTGAGACACAAAACAGAAAAATAAACAATTAAATAAGTGCTTCAAATCCAGTTAATTGGAATTTCCCTCCTTGATCCAAATCATTTCAGAGCAAATCCAAAGTGGACAAATCTGGTTTCATCTAGAACACGAACGAATCAACCAAATAGGAGAACTCTGTACATCTACAAGGTGGACCAGCAAGTAGTAGGAGTGTCTAATAGAGTGGACAGTGAGTGGACACAGTGTTTAAACACTCCAGCAGCACAGCTGTGTCTGATCCACTCACTGCAGTGCTGAGAATGATCCACCTCCCTAATAGTATCTGCTCTGTGGTGGTCCTGTGGGGGTCCTGATCATTAAAGAACAGAGTAATAAAGTATACAGAGAATCAGATGAACTACAGTCTGTAAGTGGAGCTCCTGTATGGTAGATACAGGGAGGTGGTTTTAATGTAGAGATGGACCAATCAGTGTTTTTGAGGCGGATTCCAATCACCTTTCAACGCGATCGGCCGATAGCAGATACCGATAGAGGGCGGGGTATATGCCATGACAGGGCTACATGTAGTTATTAGCACAAGCAAGTCATGAAACATGGTCTAAACTGGTTTATTACCATTTTTAACGAGCTCATATGAAACAGTATAATACTTTAACTAAATTAGAAGTTGGTCTATGTGGGAGTAAACCGCTTGATAAGCTCCGGAAGAGCCACATCTGAAAAGTATCTCTACTAGGAAAAACGGTAGCTGGAAATACAGAAATTAGGCCCATTTGTTTAACGCCATCGATCAGCTCATGGGATCGGCTAAATTGGAGAAATATCAGCAGATCACCGATCACTGACTTTGATTAAAAATCAGCCGATACCGATACATAGCCGATCAATCCTTCCATCTCTAGACAATACTGTGACATAATGAACCCCAATCAACTGCCCATGCTTAAAGCTACTCACCTCCACTTCTTCTCCTTCGCCGATATCCTTCTTGGCATCAGCAGGAGGCGGCAAACGGACATCGCTGAACGGCACTTGTCTTTCTGGTTGCCAGCTTGAAAACACATAACACACACTCGGGTTAAAGGTCCGTTCTGGAGAAGAACGACAGGCTTGTGCGTTAGTCTAAAACTGTACTTACTTGTTTTCGAACGAAATGGACAGCGAGTCCTCATGAACGTCTTTGACGAAGCCCTGGAGCAGCACAAGCACAGAAAGTACAATGTTAGAGGTTAGATCAGCAACAATACATAAACAAAAACAGCCTCTTTGGGAGACTCAGATTTCCCAGAGCTCTAAACAGGACAGTCCACTACCAGTCAAAAGTTTGGAGACACATAACTGAACATATAATTATTAACTATAAAGACGCATGTGTTGAGAGACGAGTGTAAACAGTGAAGTTGGAGCCCATGTACACAAATATTACTAAATCAAAACATTTGAGTGTATTTAAATGTAAAAATGAGAATGTCTATTTTTCTAAGAGCTATAAAACCACCAAACCTGTTCATCAGAACAAGATCTTAGCATCTACACTATCTTCTACACTATGTGGCTCCTCATGAAGCTGCTGGTCAGAATGTTCAAAGTATGTAAACCTGCATCAGAGCAAATGAGCTCATTTCTAAAAGACCCTCGAAACATTCTTTAAACACAACCAGATGTTTAATTCTGCTCCAGGAATAATTCCATACCGACTATTCTATAGTTCTGATCTCCTCACACTTATTCACTAATATTATTACTATAGTACACATAAGAAGAACTTGGGTAGGTGTGCCCAAACTTTTGATAGAACAAGTTCAAAACAAAAACACATGTGACCAGAATTTAATTAAAGGGGAATTCCATCAATGTTTTGAAATGTTCACATCATTAAACGGTTAAGATGGAAACAGATGTCATTCAGCGCAGTCTGCGAGATGCTCTGTTTTGAGCCAGAATGGTTCATAATAGTGGTCAATGGAACCAGACGTCCACCTCTAAAAGCTCTGTCACAGAGTTATTACAGTAGATGGTTATAAATACACTGTCTGAGACAAGGTTTCAGAATAGTTTGGACATGATTTTGGCTCAATATGTCAAATGAAGGGCATCAAGAGGCCAAATATTCCTTTTAACACCATCAATATTCTATATAAGACTCAGGAAATGGTTATGAATGCGCTGCCTGATGTCAGAGACGTGGTTTGATGATAATTTTAAGAAGATATCGGCCTTAAAATCTATGTATGGTGGAAGGACACATCACATAGTTTAGATTTTCAGGATTTTTCCACCATCAACACTCCATATAAACACTCAGTTGCAGGTTCACTGGTGGTGTTAATAGTGAATAACATGTATACGTGTGTATGTTGTAGACATGGTGACTCCTGGTTCCCATCACCACCGCTGTATACAAAGTGTGAGTCTGTACAACTCTCTACAAGCAAGCACTTCAAAACAAAGTGAATTGAAATTTAAAAAACAGGTGGAATCCCCCTGCTTTAAGTTTCAGTTTTGTTTCTCTGCTTTGGCCCCGTGATTCCCCATCTGCCTGCTTCGGAAACGAAACTGTACACACATATAAACACACACAACAATCCCAAACATTATTTAAGAGCCATGTGAAGCATTTCAGCACCCATAACAATCATTCTGAGTACAGGAACGTGGTTCCCAGCTCCCCTCTGAAGTGTCCACGAAGCCGGGAGCCACTATCTCAAACACAGCAGCTTAAAAATAGAAGTGGCTTCACAAATATCTGCTGCAGCTGATGACAGCCGGTGATCCGAAGCGAACAGCTGCGAAACATGGACGGGATAACTTTTGGATGATGGAAGGAGGGAATAATAACTTTAGCAGGCTGGCCTGCCACTTAAAAGCCTAAAATAAACCTGAGATGTATGAGAGAGACAGAGAGAGATGAACTGAATTTATCAATTACACATGTTTCTGTAAATGTGAACACTGTACTAATACTATAATGATTTCATATATTATTAGTTTACATATATTACATTTTATAGTCTAATAATGAATAATATAAACAAAAACTACATTAAGATTTAACTGTTAAAGCTGTCTGCAACTTTTAACATGAGCTGTCCAACCAAATTGGCTCGCTGTTCGAATTTCTCCGTTCCACCTTAAATGGTGCAGCAGTTACATGTAACTGCTGTACCATTTAAGGTGGAACGGAGAAATTCGAACAAGGAGCTAACGACCAAGAAACTTCGCGTCAAATTAAAATGTATATGGCTCAGAAATCATCTCGAATGCCCTCAAATCAACCCACTTTCTCCAAACGACCACCTAAATGTTATAAACTTACACAAAAAGCATAAATATTCGTTTTAAACGCCGAACCAAGAACGCTAGCCACTTAGCATTAGCCACACCGCGGATAGCTCGTTGCTAAACCGTCTACCGTTCACAGCTCGTCGGATTCTGACAAGTTTAAAGCACGTCAACCTAAAAAAAAACAACATTACCAACAGCCGCCCGTCAGATAAGAATGAAAAAATAGTCTTATTGCCACAACTTTCCCCCGGAGTTTGTTCCTATTTATCTCTTTAAGCGCACCACATCGTTAGCATAGCTAACAGCAGCTTCGGATGAGCCTCAAACATCGCTGGAAAGAAAGCACCAAACAGCGCGTTTTCTCCTCAAACATGACTGTCTGGGAATCTTGTGCCTCTTATCAATATTTCACCACCACGTTCGGACAAAAATGAGCGTTTAAAACGAAGGTTTACCTTGTAAAAAGCTCCATTGGAGCCACGAACCTCCACCGTCAGTTCCTCCATGTTGAGCACGCAGGGCATCGTGGGTAAAACTTCTAGAACAGTTCAGTCAGGTCGAGTTTTAAAACCTGCTTCTGCTTCAAAGTAGGAGCTGATTTTGGTCATATTTCACCAGTTCTGCTTTACTGGGCGTCTAGTTTTAGGCACAGTTGGTCCCAGATGATTGGAATCTGCTTCAGAAGGATTTAGTGGACTGGCTGTTATGTGTCTGTCTGGAACAGAGAATAAATAATAAACAGACCATTATTAAATCTCTTATAACTTCTTTATAACAGGGTTAAAATGCTATATCAGTGGTTCACATTCACATTTTTACATTCACTACAATTTTCAAAGTGTGGCCATTTATTAACCCATTAACGCCAAGTGAATCAGGTTATATACAACTTTGCTCAACTTCGTTCTAAATTTTAGTGGAGAATCAAAGACTGTAGTAGATACAGAATGTGTAAAACACTGTACAACAAGTTAGAAACTACTCAAGTAAACATTTAAACCAATTTCAGAGTATAAAGAGTTAAAACACTGTGTTCTGAACGCTTTCATTTGTTATTATGCTTTACTGTGCGTCTAGTTTTTGTCACAGTGGGTCCCAGATGTTGGATTTAGTGGACTGGCTGTTATGTGTTTGTCTGGAACAGAGAATAAAGAATAAACAGATCATCATTAAATCTCTTATAACTTCTTTATAACAGGGTTAAAATACTATATCTGTGGTTTTACTTTCTTTGTGACACTTTTATTAAAATATAGTCGTCCACAATTTCACTTTCACTACAATTTTCATAGTGTGGCTATTTATTAACTCTTTAACGGCAAGTGAATCATAGGTCATATACAACTTTGCTCAACTTCGTTCTAAGTTTTATTGGAGAACCAAAGACTAGTAGATACAGAATGTGTAAAACACTGTACAATAGGGAAAAGTCTTGGAAATGACTCGACTAAACAGTTAAAATAATATCAAGGCATAAAGGGTTAAAACATTGAGTTTTGAATGCTTTCATTTGTTACTGCAAAACACTGCAAACTATTCCAGATGTACCAAATATGATACAAAACAAAACTCTTATAGGCAAAGTATTATTATTATTGTTGTTGTTGTTGTTGTTGTTGTTTATTGAATGTCTAATAAACACTCCATTTTCAAAGAATTCTAATTTTTGGGCAATTACTTCGTCATTTAGGCGTTAAATGGTTAAACTATTATTAAACTGTAATAAAATTTGCCCCCAAACTGTGGAACTCATCACCACAATCTCTTCATGACTGTCACTTACTCTCCTCATTCAAAGCTCAACTTAAACCTTACCTCTTTTCTCAGTACTTTCTCTCTGCTGCTCAATGATTTTTTGATTTTTTGATTTCGATGTAAAGCATCCTTGGGTATGAGAAAGGCGCTATATAAATTGAATTTATTATTATTATTATTATTATTATTATTATTATTATTATTATTATTATTATTATTATTATTATTATTAAGTTATTCAAAACCTGCTGGTAATTCCTTCTATAACTTTCTGAGAACCAAGCAAAATGTGTTAACAATATAAAATGTAAATGAATCAATGATTTAATTTCCTCTGGACAATTCCACTCCCAAGGAGTTGTGATGCTGTGTAAGATATAAATAAATGTAAATAAAAACAGAATGCAGTGGTTTGTAAATCTCTTAGACCCACATTTTATTCCCAATAGAAAAATAGAAAACACAGCAGATGTTGAAAGTGATTCATTTTAACATTTCATGAAAATTCTGAACTCATTTAAAACTTAAATCACATCTACCATCGTGTAGCATCAACTCTTCTTTAACAGCAGTCTGTAAACATCCGGAAAGTGAGGAGACCGACTGATGTTGGAGTCTAGCTGCTCAACAGTTCTGGGTCTTCTTTACTGGACTTTACGCTTCATGATGCTCCAAATGATTTACTGGTGAAGGTCTGGACCGCAGGCAGGTCAGTTCAGCAGCCGGACTCTTCTTCTGTGAAGTCCTGCTGGTGTGATGATGCAGTACGTGGTTTATTGTGTTGCTGAAATATACGAGGTCTTCTCTGAAAGAGATGTGGTCTGGATGGAGCAGATATTGTTCTAAAGCCTCTGTATATGTTCAGCACTGATAGAGTCTCTCCAGATGTGTGAGCTGCTCACGCCGTAGACACTAATACAGCTCCAGACCATCAGAGATACAGGCTACTGAACTGTGCGCTGATAACAAGCTCTCTCTCCTCTTAAGTTTTTGGCAAGTGGTTGCCAAAGAGAATTTAAAATTTTGATTTAACTGACCACAGAACAGTTTTCCATTTCATCTCAGTCTATTTCAATGAGCTCTGGCCCAGAGAAGACAGCGGTGCCTCTGGATCGTGTGGCGTCTTTGTAGAACTGTGTTATCAGCGCACAGTTCTATATGACTATGGGATGTCTTACCACAGCTATGCAGATGACACTCAGATCTACTTGGCCCTTAGCCCCGATATCTATGGTCCCCTTGACTTACTGTGCAAGTGCCTTGAGCACATCACTGATTGGACAGTTCAAAACTATTTTATTTGGGAGGCTCGAGAGGCATGACCTGCATATATAAACTCTTACTGAACTGTTAGTTATTAATTTTAAAGCTCGTTCTTCATTTTTTATGTTTCATTTTCTTTCTTGTAAACATTTTCTCAGCACACAGTCCAACAGCACTTTTAAACCTTATTCTTATTTCCTACTTCTAGCTTATAACCATCTGAGAGCTTTACACTCAAGAAAAACAGCCTAAGCCTAGTTATTTCTTTTAACTAATTTATTTTAATGCTTTGTTTCTTATTTCTTTATTTCTGTAAAGCACTTTGAGTTGCCACTGTGTATGAAAGGTGCTGTACAGATAAACTTGCCTAGTCTTTGTTGCATGATGCAGCTTTAACTAGTGTTTGTGGATCACAGAGAGAGATTCACAGACAGAGATTTCTGGAAGTGATCCTGAGCTCATGCAGTGATGTCCAGAACAGAATCAGGCCTGTTTATAATGCAGTGCTGTCTGAGGACCCGAAGATCACCAGCATCCAAGATCAATTGTCGGCCTTGTCCCTTGCGCACAGGGATTTTTCCAAGTTCTATAAACCTGTTGATGATCTTATGTACAGTAGATGGTCGGATATCTGAAGTCTTTGCCATTTTACATTGAGGAACATTTTTCTGAAATCGTTCCACACTTTGTTGAAACTTTGCCCAGCTTTGCTTCTGAGAGAATTTTATATCCAGTCATGTGACTTAGTTGCAAGTTGCTCCTCAAGCTGTTTTTTATTAGTACCACTTGCTTTTCCAGCCTTTTGTTGCTTCTGTCCCAACATTTCATGCAATGTTAAAATGTCTTACTTCCAACATCTGATACGTGTGTTATGTTTTACTGTGAATAGGGTTAATATGGATCTATGAGATTTTAATTCATATTTAATTTCTATTACACATTTTACACACAGTGTCCGGCGTTTTTTGGAATTGGGGCTGTACTATATTAATAGTACTAATAATAGTGAATAATTGTGAGGAGATCAGAACTATGGAATAGTCTGTATGGAATTATTCCTGGAGCAGAATTAAACATCTGGCTGTGTTTAAAGAATGTTTAGAGGGTCTTTTAGAAATGAGCTCATTTGCTCTGATGCAGGTTTACATACTTTGAACATTCTGACCAGCAGCTTCATGAGGAGCCACATGAGCTGCTTCTCTAGCAGGACTGAAGAAGATAGTGTAGATGCTGAGATCTTGTTCTGATAAACAGGTTTGGTGGTTTTATAGCTCTTATAAAAATAGACATTCTCATTTTTACCTTTAAATACAGTTAAACGTACTTGCTGAGATAAAGAAGAAGGTTGAGAGTTTGCAGTGTATGTTTACAGTCTGGTTCAGCAGATCTTTGAGGAAGAGTTTTGCCAGATGAAACCTATTAGTGTCACCTAGTGGTGAAAAGTATTTGTTGAATATTTTACATTACAGTATTTATCCTCCAGACTTCTCTTCACCACCAACTGATAGAAACACAAACTCTATTCATAGACATTATATACAAACTGACATACATACTAACATAATAACACACACACACACAGACAGAAATACATGATTTTATACATCATGTGTTTCAAAAGTTGTGTGTAACAGATGTTTAGGCATCATTTAAGGAGTTAAATATCTATAAATTAGGATGAAGATCAAAGAGAAAGTATCAAAGAATCTTTAAAATAACTACTTTACAGGGGAAGAAAAAAAACACTATTTACTCATAATGTAAGTCAAAGGAACCAGACGTCTGTCTACACCATTTGGAGTCATTTTATTTAGTCCAATTACTGAGAAAGTAGCACATAATCTATGATTTAATGTGTATGTTGTTGATGTTCTATGTGAGAAAAGATTAACCCAGAACAGTTTAATGCATAATTTAATATACTGAGGGTGAATGTGTCCTATATAAACATTATGCCATATTTGATATTTCATATAAATATATATGCCTCACATAAGTAAGGCCGTAGAGTCCAAATATGAAAATCTTTTGAAATATTAAGTAGAGCTTTTTCATACGTCAGTGTGTTTATTTAACTCTTTCCAAGCTTCTCCTAAACAACCCAGTATTATTATCAGTTCTCATCTAATACCTGCTTTGACTGCTCAGTACTTCATTAAGATAAATCAAGATTTGCTGCTGAAGGAACTGAACACATTCATACAATGTCTGGGGCGTCCAGGAGAAATCTGGAACCTAACTTTGTTCTTCAAACTGGATCAAGATCTGATCTACTTCTCTCACAATAACATATTCATGTTACTTTGTATTGTATGTCTGATTATTTACATCTGATCTAATCATATCTGCTGTTGTTACTGGTGATCAGACACTTATTGATCAGATAAACACTTTTACACTATCAGCTCAGGGGGCTCAGACTTCTACGCAGTAGTATATATGTATACTATATACAAGCTATATATACCAGCCCACTGACCGATACTCCAGTCCTCCTGACTGTCCAGCAGCCTGATGGCCTAAGGGAACCAGCTGGTACTTCTGTCTGTACCACCCTCTGCAGAGCTGTCCACTCTGTTTGATTCCTGATTTGCCTGTTAAGCAAGGTGCTTATGGTCCTTTAGGCTTTTGCATGTAATTAATTACAAGTTATTCAATAAAACTGAGAAGCCTGTTGACGGGTATATATATATATAAAACCAAGTATCTCTGTTTTTTTTCGTTTTCAGTTTTGTACATACTTTGAACACAGCCTTTCATGAACATACGTAGCAGGTAAAGAGGATATTCATCCTTTTCCTATAAAGTGACAAAAATTCAGAAGTTTAAGTAATAATATTGTGTATTTATTGGATTTGTAAGTAGTTAAGGTTCATGTACTGCTGTGAATACATTTACATTTATGGCATTTAGCAGACGCTCTTATCCAGAGCAACTTACATAAGTGCTTTGTGTTTAGTCAGAGTATGAGTATCTCTATCTAGTGCAAACAGGTTTAAGTCTAAACTACTCTTGAGCTCAAACATTGCTATAAACAAGTACCAGTGCTGATAGCTAGAAAGAAGACCACAAAATATAATCCAGTTTTACTTAAAATGTTTAGTATGTTCTACTATTTTGAAAGAATAACTGATACACTAATATTTGTAAGTTAAACAAACTTAAAACATCAGGTTTTAGCTTGGACCACGCCCCTGTAGCACCTTGCCAGATTCTCATTGGTCAGTTCAGTCTAGACTAGTTTGAGTTGTTTAGTGGAGCTTGTAAAGGTTTTGAAGTCTTTTTCTATTTTCACTGTGAGGTTTGGTGTTTTCTGTGTTTAACTTCTTTTCCTCGGACAGAAACTCTGTAGTGCTGGGATTTCTCTACAGTGGACATTTTCTCTATTGTTTTCTTTTCTTGAAGAACTACAGAGGACTACAATTAACCAAGCCGCCATCTTCCCTCTCTTTCTCTCATTCTGGAACTTGGTAAGTTGTTTTCCGTGTTCAAGTGGTGTAAAACTGTTGTTCTGCAGTTGATGCTGATCTAAAGTTAGAAAATGTAATTTACTGTGTTTTTATCATTTCAATGTGTAAACTGTATTTAAGAATTATTGTAAGATAAACAGTTTTCTAACTAGACCAATCAAAACCAGCCATCATCACTACTGAATCCTTCAAGGGTCAGGATCATCCTAGATGATCCCAGTGATGTAATTTTAAATAAAATTAAACTAAATGTAACTGCTGTCTGTGTTCTTTTGTTCTTTTGATGTGGGAAAACCTCAGCTTTTTATAGAGACTAGTTTTAAGTTTTTTACAACTTAATTCTGATTACAGGAAACTCAATGTTGAGTTGAATTAAATGGTCAGTAGGGTTGCTTTTACAAAATATTTTAAGTACAAACAAATCAGATTTCATTGTATTGAACTCAAATGATTACTTCCAGTCTATTTGACATTTAAGTTGATTTTACTCAAACCATTCGATTTTCTCTAGTTTCTTAAATATTTTAGGGCAATCACTTTCCTCAAACTCTTTAAGTACAATCAACTTATCTGGGTTTACAGTGTAGAAGAATACACCAGTGCATATATCCGACATGTTTATACCGAAATTAACCAATTACAACTACTCTAATATTGTTCAAACAGTTAAAATGTTGAGCTTTCATTATTCATTTAAACATTAATATCTACTACATTTGAATTAAAACTCAAAACCAGTGGACATTTAGCTATTAAATACATGTACCCGTCAACAGGCTTCTCAGTTTTATTGAATAACTTGTAATTAATTACATGCAAAAGCCTAAAGGACCATAAGCACCTTGCTTAACAGGCAAATCAGGAATCAAACAGAGTGGACAGCTCTGCAGAGGGTGGTACAGACAGAAGTACCAGCTGGTTCCCTTAGGCCATCAGGCTGCTGGACAGTCAGGAGGACTGGAGTATCGGTCAGTGGGCTGGTATATATAGCTTGTATATAGTATACATATATACTACTGCGTAGAAGTCTGAGCCCCCTGAGCTGATAGTGTAAACGTGTTTATCTGATCAATAAGTGTCTGATCACCAGTAACAACAGCAGATCTGATTAGAACAGATGTAAATAATCATACATACAATACAAAGAAACATGAATATGTTATTGTGAGAGAAGTAGATCAGATTTTGATCCAGTTTGAAGAACAAAGTTAGGTTCCAGATTTCTCCTGGACGCCCCAGACATTGTATGAATGTGTTCAGTTCCTTCAGCAGCAAATCTTGATTTATCTTAATGAAGTACTGAGCAGTCAAAGCAGGTATTAGATGAGAACTGATAATAATACTGGGTTGTTTAGGAGAAGCTTGGAAAGAGTTAAATAAACACACTGACGTATGTAAAAGCACTACTTACTCTATTAATACTGTTTAAATATTTCAAAAGCTTTTCATATTTGGACTCTACGGCCTTACTTATGTGAGGCATATATATTTCTATGAAATATCAAATATGGCATAATGTTTATATAGGACACATTCACCCTCAGTATATTAAATTATGCATTAAACTGTTCTGGGTTAATCTTTTCTCACATAGAACATCAACAACATACACAATAAATCATAGATTATGTGCTACTTTGGGCCCTTTAGTTTCAAGAAGGTCTGAAAACAGCTGAGTTTCCCGCTATATGGGTATATATATATATTAAAGTGTAAATATGAACACACACAGGCTGAACAGAATAAGGTCAGAGGTCATCTGATGAGCAGACTCTGCATTAAAGCAACATTTCCAGCAATATTTTCATCCTGAAGGGATTAGGTTTCGGAAACAGGTGTATAAAAACAAGCCGTCACCAGCAGGCCCGAGCGGAGAGGGGTAAACACGGCCCACCGTAGCGCCCGACGGCCCACACACATGTGTAGCACCACACGTAATGAAGTGTGCTCCTCCGAAAATACATCCCAGCCCGAGCGGCTAATGCGGTGTGGCGGTGAAAGTGCGTTAGCGGGCTTGCAGGCAGCGTTTATGGCCTTGCTGATAGCGCAGCCTCATGTTCAGACTAACCAGTTTACGAATTCCATTATGCTAAGCCTGAACACTCTCACTGCTGATGAATGATTATGAAATACATAATCTCCCGCCGTACCATCACCGCGCCACGACAGGGAAATTTCATTCATCCCATCCAATTTTTCCCTTATTTAAGAAAATAAATTACTGTCCCCGCAGTAATCAGATATATAGCAGGGCTGTTTCACGAGTTAAGCCAACTTCCATTAGGCTTTCATCTTCTGCCACATTTCCAAAAGCACACGTACACACCAAGATACTCAAGTGCTCATTTGCCAAGCCCTCCATATTATCTTTGCCTGTCCCCCCCCGGTCCCCCCGAATCCCGCCGCCGCCGCCACCATGTCCCCGGCGATGGTGGCCTATTTTACATTCTCTAATTCGGCGGCCAATCTTTGTTATTTTAGGCCAAACTCAGTGTATTCCAGCTGCATGGAGATCCTAATTTCATCACATACCTGAGAAACCCAGTTAGCCCAGTTTACTCAGACGGTCCCGACTGGCCGTGAAACGTAAACTCATTACGCTCATTTAGCCGCTCACGCTCACAACTGCTGCATAATTGTGTAAACGATGTCAGAGCGGCTCATATGACTGGAGGCAGCTCTACGTCAGCCCCTCTCAGTAAAATAACCAAACCAGCCTGGAGTCTAACGAAACACAGACAGTTTCACTTAAACCTCTTATACATACACACATAATCGAGTTTACACTCAACACAGAGCTACACACACACACAAAACACAACACCAACAATCTGTGATCATTCATACACTGTCCATACTTTACAGCAGAGGACAAAAACTGTCTTCACCTTTAATGTAAGTCTGTGGAACCAGAATGCTGATTTGGAGCGTTGCTATTGGTCCATTTATCATGATATTCTCAGACAATGTAAACGACAGCTGTCGAGTTCAAGTGATAAAGAAAAATAAAAATAATAAAAAATGGAGATACATATATTTCTCTAGACAGCAACAATATCATATACTAAATTATTTACAGTAGTTACTCAATAGTTCACAGCGGGTCCTGAAGAAATCTTAATAGTAGATTCATAGTAATATAATTAATAGCAGGTACTAAACAATTCATGGTAGGTACTAAGTAATTCATAGTAGATTCTGAATAATTCAAAGTAGTTACTGAATAATTCATATTATATACTGAATAATTAATAGTAGATACTGAAAAATTCATAGTAGATATTAATTCATACTAGATACAGAATTATTTATAGTAGATACTGACTAAGTTATAGTGGATACTAAAATAATTAATATTGAATAATTAATAATAGATACTGAATAATTTATAGTAGATATTAATTAATTCATGCTAGATACTGAATCATTCATAGTAGATACTAAAATGAGTAATACTGAATAATTCATAGTAGATATTAATTAATTAACAGTAGGTACTAAACTAAATTAATTGTAGGTACTGAATATTTCATCTTAGATGCTGAATAATTCATAAGATATACGGAGTAATTCCTAGTAGACAGTGAACAATGCATAGTACACATTAATTAATCAATAGTAGATACTAAATAATTAATTGTAGGTACTGAATAATTCATAGTATATACTGAATAGTTCACATTACATACTGAATAATTTATAGTAGATGCTGAATAATTAATAGTATATAATAAATAATTAATAGTAGGTACTGAATATTTCATAGGACAGGTTTTGGTGTGTAAGAAGCTGATGTAGCTAACAGGTGGAAGGCTGGTGTTCACCTTCCTCACCTCAAACTGTGTGATGATGTTCAGTAATATCTACTATCCTTGTTTATGACCCTGAGGAGGTGGTAGTTGTGTTTACCGTCCTCCTCTAGTTCTGCACTGGAGCTACGAAGCTAACGAGCACACGTCTGTCACACAAACCTCCCTCCATGTGCTAGTTAGCCACATTAGCCTTATAGCTTGAGTGCTAAAGCCAAAGATACAGGATGCCCTGCCTGACTGATTGCTGTTTAGGGCCCACAGAGAAAAACACCAGGCCTTCAAGACTGAAGAGCCGTTAGCGTGTTAGCATTAGCACCGGAGCAGTTTCTGCTACACAGTTTGCTGTTTGTAAAAACACACAGATGATTAATATTCATACAGACGAGTCTGTGAGTGAGGCAGGCATCGTGTAAAGTTCCCCGCAAATGGATCCGAGGCCCTCGAAGCCCTAGATGAGTGTTTTGTGCGGGGCCGCGAGCGGCTGGAGTGGACGGAGCCGAAACCGGAGGTTCAAATCTATTAGTTATTTTTTCATGCATATCCAATTTCTCTTCAATCTGTGGATGCATTTATAGGTATAATTGAAAATTAGCTGTACATCTTCTTTTTTCTTTTTTTTTTTTTTTTGGCCCGCGGTGGGGGGAAGGGTAATTTATCACGGCCTATTGTTCCCGCGTGACACTTTAGCCCTGCCTCTAACAAGGCTGTGGGCACCGGGGGGCTGCGGGCACCGGGGGGCTGAGCCACGCCGAGCGATTCTGCCGTGCTGATGCATTTTCTCTGCTTTGTTGCTAATTGTGGCCTCCTTTCCATTGAATGGTGAGTGGAGTGAAAGAGCGCGCTGGCTCGATGCAGGGCCGCTGCCTGGCCCGCTCTTGCTATTATCAAAGATACTCTTGATCTTTTCAAAAAGCAGGAAATAGATTTTTTTTTCTCTCGACTACAGGAAAAAAAAAAAGTAATTTGCAATGCGTCCATTAGTTCTTCATTAAAGCAAGATTAAATTGCAGTGCGAATCACATCTGCCTTTCCATGATTAAAGGGTGGCATTTTAGAGGCCAAAACTAATTACTAGTCAAAATGAATGAGAGCGGGAAAAAAAAACAGGCATGTTTTTACATTAGATAGTGTGGCTTGTAATTAGATTCAAGCTAATTCCGCTATTTGGTCTCCATTAATGAGACCAGACTGTTCTCGTCTCCTCAAACTCAGCCCCCCCCCCCTCCCTACCACCACCCCCAATTTTTGGGACCGGACTCTAAATGTATAATTCTGATAATACTGAGTTTCGTATTAATGAAATTTCTGAGTTACCTGCCACAAGTGACGATTCTGTCTAGCGCCGAATTACCATACAAAGGGAAGAAGAGCGGAAAGTGGTTTTAGGGATGATCGAAGGCTGAGGGGTGAAATTACGGCTCTAATAAGAAAGTGGGACCATAAAGTCCCGAATATGAGCAAATACGATGTAACTGTCTCAAATCCCTCTGACAGGGAAGCTCATACGTACATACTGCAGCATCTACTGCCACCAGCCGGAACTGGCGAGTCCAGCAAATCAGGGTTTTCTGAGCCGACTATAATCTCAAATATTTATTAGTATACCACACCAGTCCAAAGTTTGAGCACATCTGTCTGAACATATATGTTTATAACTATAAAGGTGTTTAGATGTGAGTGTGTTGAGAGACGAGTGTAAACAGTGAAGTTGGAGCCCATGTACACAAATATTACTAAAACAAACATTTAACTGTATTTAAATCTAAAAATAAGAATGTATATTTTTATAAGAGCTATAAAACCACCAAACCTGTTTATCAAAACAAGATCTCAGCATCTACACTATCTTCTTCAGTCCTGTTAGAGAAGCAGCTCATGTGGCTCTTCATGAAGCTGCTGGTCAGAATGTTCAAAGTATGTAAACCTGCATCAGAGCAAATGAGCTCATTTCTAAAAGACCCTCTAAACATTCTTTAAACACAACCAGATGTTTAATTCTGCTCCAGGAATAATTCCATACTGACTATTCTATAGTTCTGATCTCCTCACACTTATTCACTAATATTATTACTATTAATATAGTACAGATAAGAACAACCTGGGGAGAGGGGTGTCCAAACTTTTGACTGATAGTATAAAAGCAAGTATATGTAAATAAATAGGACTGTATTGGAAATGCAATGCATGCAGCAAACGTTTTGCATAATTCAGTGTGTATTCAGAATTTGTTTTGGTGTGAAATGGTTCAGATGGTGTTTACTGTGGTGGTGATGGTGTTTACAGTGGTGGTGGTGGTGTTTACAGTGGTGGTGATGGTGTTTACAGTGGTGGTGGTGTTTACAGTGGTGGTGGTGGTGTTTACAGTGGTGGTGATGGTGTTTACAGTGGTGGTGGTGGTGTTTACAGTGGTGGTGGTGTTTTTTATAAAGGTGGTGAAGGTGTTTACAGTGGTGGTGATGGTGTTTACAGTGGTGGTGACGGTGTTTACTGTGGTGGTGATGGTGTTTACAGTGGTGGTGATGGTGTTTACAGTGGTGGTGAAGGTAACCAGGGGTCTCCATGTCTACAACACAAATCTACACATTGTATTTACCATGAAACCCACCAGTGGAGCTACACGTGTCTTCTGAGTTTATCTGGATGTTGATGGTAAAATGTGGAAGATCTGAAAATACTAGGTTTTCTTTGGGGACTATTTTAACCGCACAGCGTCCTGCATGTATCCCTCCACCATGAATAGAGTTTAAGACTGAGATCTTCTCTAAACTGTCATAAACAGCGTCTCAGAATCAGACAGTGTATTTATAACATCTACTGTAACAACTTTCTGTGAGGAGCTTTTAGAGGTGGACGTCTGGTTCTATTTACCACCACTGTGAACAGGTCTGACTGTATCTGAATAACTCTGTTTACAAACTTTTTCAAACAGGAAGCTTTTATTTACTCAGCAAGATATTTTATTTTTGAAATGTTCACACACCCAGTATTATTATCAGTTCTCATCTAATACCTGCTTTGACTGCTCAGTACTTCATTAAGATAAATCAAGATTTGCTGCTGAAGGAACTGAACACATTCATACAATGTCTGGGGCGTCCAGGAGAAATCTGGAACCTAACTTTGTTCTTCAAACTGGATCAAGATCTGATCTACTTCTCTCACAATAACACATTCATGATACTTTGTATTGTATGTATGATTGTTTACATCTGTTCTAATCAGATCTGCTGTTCTTACTGGTGATCAGATACTTATTGATCGGATAAACACTTTTACACTATCATCTCAGACTCTTACACAGTCGTGTATTTATATTAAGAACCTTCAGTTTAAGGATTTATCTGTTTACACTTTTATAGTTTATGAAGATTGAATATGGAAGTGAAAGGTAACTGGTCTGTAAATATATGTATAAATACTCTATATGCGCTTTACACTGTAATAAAGACCCTGTGACTGTACAAGTACCATTTCATATTATTTAACTTCTCTGTTATATGACTAATTGAGTGGTGGTCTTGACTAAAACTACCTCCCACCCTACAGCGCATGATGTCCGGCTCTGTGAATCCTGCTGCCGAAACACTTTGAAAGTGTCCTGCTGATTGCTTCTGTGGGAAATAGACTTTTTTCCAGAAATGTATACGCATGGAATTTTTCCACAAGGCCTCGTTCCTCCTTCCCTTGCAGAAATCCACGCAGTAGCACTAATGTTTTTTTTTAAACTGCGGGAATCGTCCCGTTTCTGCTGAAGCGAGGTTTTGCGGCGCGGGCCGCCGTCGCCTCCAAGAATTCAAACCTCATAACGCCGCAGCCAAAGCTTATCCTAAGCTTGTTAGTATTTCTGATGGTGTGCGTGATAGGCCGAGCAGCAGGACCACAAATCAGCAGAATTAACTATGATCTCCTCCTGCATGTGTAAAACTGCGCAACACAAGTTTCAAATATGCTGCACAGAATATTATGATAACAAACCATTATAAATGCTCATAATCTACTTATAGCCAGGGTTCAAATTCATTCTGCATTAGAGCTGCTCTCCAACATGCACCCCCCACACCAAAGCCCACAGCCCACCAAAACCCACCCAGCAGCACAAGCCTGGACAGCACGGACTCTACCATAGACAGAAAAATGAAAAAACAAGCTTTTAGAGGTGATCATGTCTGTGATAATGGCTGTATATTTAATAACATGACTGTTAATAATAAGAATAATAGTACTAATAATATTAACAATAATAATGAGAACAAAAATCTTTATTTTCAGTGTAAGTCAATGGAACCAGAAAAATCCAAGCTATTTTGGAGCATTTCTATTGGTCCATTCGTCATGAAACCTTCACACAATGTCATATATGTTATATATTTATATGACACATACACAGTCTAGCCAGAATGTTGTTATTTATATTATTATCTGTACTATATTAATATTAATAATATTAGTGAATAAGTGTGAGGAGATCAGAACTATAGAATAGTCGGTATGGAATTATTCCTGGAGCAGAATTAAACATCTGGTTGTGTTTAAAGAATGTTTAGAGGGTCTTTTAGAAATGAGCTCATTTGCTCTGATGCAGGTTTACATACTTTGAACATTCTGACCAGCAGCTTCATGAGGAGCCACATGAGCTGCTTCTCTAACAGGACTGAAGAAGATAGTGTAGATGCTGAGATCTTGTTCTGATAAACAGGTTTGGTGGTTTTATAGCTCTTATAAAAATATACATTCTCATTTTTAGATTTAAATACAGTTAAATGTTTGTTTTAGTAATATTTCTGTACATGGGCTTCAACTTCACGGTTTACACTCGTCTCTCAACACACTCACATCTAAACACCTTTATAGTTATAAACATGTATGTTCAGTTAGGTGTATGTATATATGTGTATATATATATATATATATATATATATATATATATATATATATATATAAATGAATTGTCTGGTTTCATAGACTTATATTTCCCTTTTGAGCCTCGACTCAAGCAAGTCCAGTATTAATTGTAGTAATTAATCAGTACCTTGTTTATATAATCAAGACTTCAATGATCAATAATCAGTACTTCATTATCAGGTGATGTCTGGATGCGTCCAGGAGCAATCAAACACTGAACAGACAGTGAACGCAAGTGCTTTTGAATTTATACAGCACTCTATTTCATCCTTCCATCTCACTTTCAGTTCCTCAGAGAGACACAAGTTGGTTCTGCTTCTTCTCACCATCCAAATAACCCCAACAACAGTGGTGTTGAGGATCTGGACTCTGGGGTAGTCAGTCCATTCAGTGGTGTTAAGGTTCTGGACTCTGGGGTAGTCAGTCCATTCTGTGGTGTTGATGTTCTGGACTCTGGGGTGGTCAGTCCATTCTGTGGTGTTGATGTTCTGGACTCTGGGGTGGTCAGTCTATTCAGTGGTGTTGAGGTTCTGGACTCTGGGGTGGTCAGTCCATTCAGTGGTGTTGAGGTTCTGGACTCTGGGGTAGTCAGTCCATTCTGTGGTGTTGATGTTCTGGACTCTGGGGTGGTCAGTCCATTCTGTGGTGTTGATGTTCTGGACTCTGGGGTGGTCAGTCTATTCAGTGGTGTTGAGGTTCTGGATTCTGGGGTAGTCAGTCCATTCTGTGGTGTTGAGGTTCTGGACTCTGGGTTGGTCAGTCCATTCTGTGGTGTGAGGTTCTGGACTCTGGGGTGGTCAGTCCTTTATTCAGCTTCTTTGTTTGGTGTGTCTGTATCTCCTTTTCTCAGTGAAGAGCTTCTTGAACATCTACACATCCTTTCAGACTCACAGTGTTGAGGTTTCTTCTCACAAAGGAAGGATGGACAGAAACATCTGTGGATGTTCCCAGATCTGAAGGTGGAGCTCGATGTTCTCCTTTCTCGATAAGATCAAAGTGCTGTTTATCTGATGGAGGCAAGTGTTGATGGTGTTGTTCCAGGTGGTTGTTAGGATGGGTATATATATGTCTCCATAATAACAACCATCTGAAACTCAAGTTTGAGTTAGAATTTTTTTCATTGGACAGCAATGACATATATATATATACACTACCGCTCAAAAGTTTAGGATCACTTTAGAATTTCATTTCATGCAATTTTCATTCAATTCACAAACAATATGGTCCATTTCACAATGAATGTAAGTGTATCAGATGATTTTAAAGAATAAAAATGTTTGTATTAAAGTCTATTTTTGTATAGAGGCTTATTTTACATATAGTTCTATTATCAGTAATTCTCAGTCCTCTGTCTAAATCTCCTGGTACGACCACCAATCCAAGTTAAGGATGTTATTGGACTAATTGGTTGTTAGGACACTCTTGATCAATTATGATCAAAGCTGAAAAACATTCTACTAATAAGTGAGTATAAAAGTGAACAACATTCTAGGTTAGTTTAGTATCTGAAGATCAGCAGTTGATGGCTTGCTGACCGACTCACAATAACCAGAAAGAAACTACTTTCTTTAGAGACCCGTCAGTCCATTAATATGGACCATTAAATAATACAGCAAATACAGTTTTTGTCCTCTATTATTGTTCATATATATATATATATATATATATATATATATATATATATATATATATATATATATATATATATATATATATATATATATAAAGAGCTATATTAGAGAGCTTGTTTTTATATATATATATATATATATATATATATATATATATATATATATATATATATATATATATATATATATATATATATAAACAAGCTCTCTAATGCAAACGTATGAATGGCTTATACATACTCGTTCTCTGGTCTTCTTCTTCGTGCAGGATCAGTAAAGGTGAGGACCGTTGAAGGTCCCGCAGCAAACGAGCCTCTAATGGTTTAACAGAGCAGACGCGGCGCATCTCATCAGATCAGAGAGAAATCCTAATGTCACTTATGTCACTCTTTAATGCAAAGCGTGCCGTAATAAGAGGCGGCTCCGAATTAGGTTCCGGTTGCAGAAAATTGCGCAGGGGCGGCACTTTTATCTGCGAATTTCACTTGTGCATAAGCAAAAAGGGGCCTTCATACATTATTTGGTTACATTCCATCACTATGAGAAATAACATTGTGCAAATTCTATGCATGCTAATGATAAATAGAAATCCACCTGCCTCCCAGATAAAATGAGTTTAATTTCGCTCGCCCACCGCCTGCTTGGCCTTTCAGAAATTACTTATGCACAGCTATTATTAAAATAGGAGGGAAAGCAAATTAGAAAGTGCTCATATCTCTCTGCTGGATTTAGCCAGGGCTGGGTCCACACAGTCAGCACTTCTTCCCTTCCGCTCTCGCTCTCGCTCTCGCTCCCTCTCTCTGAAACTCGGCTCTCTTGAAATTTCCCTCCACGTCTCCTGCCGCGTCTATAGCCCTGTTGTAGAAGCGGCGACCCTGTGTTTACCAAATTAACCCAAATCTTTTCTAGTTCACAAGTGTAATGGAATTGGCGCGCTCTCCAGCGCCTGTATTCAGATTGTGTTTGTTGCTGAGCTGGAATATTTTTTTTTTCCTCCCGCAGCCGCCGAGGGACTTACAATAGGAGAAAAACTCGCCGCCCGGAAAATATAAATATAAATATAAATATAAATATCTGGCTGCATCATTGATTAGTGGCGTGAGAATACGTGCACTGATGGAAGTTTTCGCACCACTTTAACTCCCCCCACTCCTCCTTCCCCCCCACCCCCACCAACACCAACACCAACACCAACACCACCACCACCACCACCACCACCACCACCCCCACCACCACCACCACCACCCCCACCACCACCACCACCACCACCCCCACCACCACCCCCACCAACACCCCCACCACCACCCCCACCAACACCAACACCACCACCCCTCTTGTGTCCCCTCAGTGGAGCTGGAAGTCGTTGTATCATTTATACTACTTATCCAGCATGTCTGGCTTTAACCTGCACTGAAAGTTCAGACCTGTTTGAATTTTTTCAGCATGAACAGCCAGAAAGTGTTCAGTTCTGAGGAACCGAGTGCACTAGTGACGATCTGCTCACTCTTCTCTGTTCACACTAAAGGTAGAAACATGTAGAGGAGTTACTGTTTAAGTTCTGGGAGAGTGCGATTTATCTTGAGTTTGATTTTTAAATTAATAAAAAATGTTTTTAAAATGTTAATATCACTATTGAAACACGAAGAGGTTAAGAAAGGTGTGGGTGGAGCTTTGTTTTAGCCACGCCCCTGTTTTTCAGAGTAGGAGGTGAGACTGCATCTCTGTCCCTCAGGACCACGTGGTGAGCGGTTAGCTCTGTTTGGAAGTTACTGTGTCCCAAACTCTGAAAATCAGTATAGAAGACTGAGATCTGTCATTAGTGAAACACAATTTTTAAAATGTATTGTGTTTTAATGAAGAATTTGATGATTTTATGTGTCTGCTGGTCATGTACTGGCCAGCATTTTTTAAGTTCTGCTAAAAATGAGCTAAAATTGTTCAATTATCTAAAGTTGTCAACAGATTTTCTGAACATTATTTTGTTTTAATTTAAAAAAATAGGATGCTATTATGTGTACAACTGTTCAAAGCTGTGTTTGTTAGTCATATACTGGCTTACGGTTTTAAATTCTGCGAAAAATGAGATACAGTTGTCACTACTGAAACTAATTTTCAGAACATTTTTATGTTTTAATACAAATTATAATATATGTGCGTGTACAACAGTTTAAAGCTGTGTTTGCTGGTCATGTTCTGACTTACGTTTTTGAGTTCTGCTCAAAATGAGCTAAAATTGTCACCACCGAAACACAGATTTTTTTTTTACATCATTGCGTTTTAATTGAAAAAATTATATTATGTGTGCATAATTGTTCAAAGCTGTGTTTGCTAGTCATGCACTGGCCAGCATTTTGGTATTAAATATGACAATTACCTGAAGTTATCAACAGATTTTCTGAACATTATTGTGTTTTTTTTTGTTTTAAAAATATGTTGCTTTAATGTGTGTATATATATTATAGCATAGCTGTTCAAAGAAAAGCCAGTATCTCAAAAAAGGGTAACTTTACAATAGAACCAAAAACCTACTTTACTTTCAAAGTGAGTCAATGGAACCAGAATTATTCCCAATGTATTTTGGAATGTTTCTATTGGTCCATTTATCATGAAATATTATATTTTATGCTTTATATACTTAAGTTTATTTAAAGTGTACTCAGATTCATGCTTTATCTCTTTAAAGGGGCAGCAAAGGGGCTTCAGGGCATAAATATAAATACACAGATGCTCCATTGTTCTCTATCTGAGACGCGTCTGCACACCCGCCGTGCTGGAGTCATCAAAGTAACCCTAAAAAGACTTATTTAGGGTTACTGCTGAGGCTGTGAGGTCAGTGATGGTACTGGTCATCTTTCCAGAGCAGCAGGAGAATTATTCAGTCACCTGACATTAAAAAAACATCACACACGTCAGCAGATCCATTAATCCATTAACTGTAAGAAGAATGTGATGTACAGGTCTGTACGGAGGAAGGAACGCTGTACGTGTGGTGCTTACTCAGCGTTTACACTCGTGTAAATATATTAATAACTATATCCTCAAGTTAAGACCCTGTTATTAAAGAATAAAAGTTATTAAATAAAATAAACTTCATATAAAACCAGAAAACAATCAGTTACACCAGTGAGTTCTCTGGGCTTCACCAACCACACAGTCAGATCTACACACTTAATTGGAAACACCCACCTTGTACTTCCACTAACTGGCCACTTTATTAGAAACGCCCACCTTGTACTTTTACTACCTGGCCACTTTATTGGAAACACACACCTTATACTTTTACTAACTGGCCACTTTATTGGAAACACCCACCTTCTACTTTTACTAACTGGCCACTTTATTGGAAACACACACCTTCTACTTCCACTAACTGGCCACTTTATTAGAAACACCCACCTTCTACTTTTACTAACTGGCCACTTTATTGGAAACACCCACCTTGTACTTCCACTAACTAGCCACTTTATTAGAAACACCCACCTTCTACTTTTACTAACTGGCCACTTTATTAGAAACACCTACCTCATACTTTCACTCACTGGCCATTTTACTGAAAACACCCACCTTGTACTTTTACTAACTGGCCACTTTATTGGACACTTTTCTAGAAATACCCACCCTGTACTTCGTCACATGGTGTTTCTAATATAGTGGCCAGTTAGTGAAAGTACAAGGTAGCTGTTTCTAATAAAGTGGCCAGTTAGTGAAAGTACAAGGTAGCTGTTTCTAATAAAGTGGCCAGTGAGTGTAAGTACAAGGTAGGCGTTTCTAATAAAGTGGCCAGTTAGTGGAAGCACAAGCTAGGTGTTTCCAATAAAGTGGTCAGTTAGTGAAAGTACAAGGCAGCTGTTTCCAATATTGTGGCCAGTTAGTGGCTGTACAAGGTAGTTGTTTCTAATATAGTGGCCAGTTAGTGGCTGTACAAGGAAGATGTTTCTAATCATTTGGCCAGTTGGTGGAAGCACAAGCTAGGTGTTTCCAATAAAGTGGCCAGTTAGTGGCTGTACAAGGTAGTTGTTTCTAATATAGTGGCCAGTTAGTGGCTGTACAAGGAAGATGTTTCTAATAATTTGGCCAGTTGGTGGAAGCACAAGCTAGGTGTTTCCAATAAAGTGGCCAGTTAGTGAACGCACAAGGCAATAAAAGTGAACTTGGTGACCTTGTGTGACCTTTATAACAGTTAAGCACTGATAGAAGAGCGAACGCTGCATAATGAGACGCGCCCGGAACACAAGAGAAAGTAAACAGCACGGAAAACAGATCAAGGCCTTCGAACCGACCTCACCGGCGCGGACCGCCTGTCAAGGGCTCGCCCGCAGAACTCCTGCCGTGTCCTATTTATTAGGACTAATGTATTCCTTTGACGGCCTTTCACTCTAATTGTGGGGGATTTTAAAGGCGCTGGCCCAATTTCACTTTTCTTTTTCCCTCCAACGTGAAGAAGTCCCCGCTCTGGTAATTCAATGGGGGTGTCTCCTTCGGCTCGGCCCGGAGATTTCTTTTTCTTTTTTTTCTTTTTTTTTTGTCCACCTTGAATTCTGAATGAATGCCTCCTCTCAGTCAGCATGTTCGCCGTCCGATTATATTCCAGCGGAGAATTACTTCGTACAAACCAAATTTGTGCTCTGAAAGAAGTCCTGGGATTTTTTTCTCTCCATCATAAAGTACGAGAGAGAGAGAGAGAGAGAGAGAGACAGAGAGAGAGACAGAGAGAGAGAGAGAGACAGAGAGAGAGAGAGAGACAGAGAGAGAGAGAGACAGGGGACGAGTAATTCCCTCGCTCGGAATCTGCCACTTCATCAAACGCAGTCATGTCTGTCCTGCGCCGAGAGCCATTACCGAGAGCCATTCAAGGACTATAGAGGTCCTTCAGAACCTGAACGGAGGCCCGCGCGGGCCCGCCGGAGAGAGGAGCCCTTCCCGCTCGCGCTAGAGGAGAAACCAGAACACAACCTGTCGAGGAAGCTGTGATGGCGGTTGTTGGGGGTCGTACGAGTAGAAGCATTGAAAAGAAGTAAAACCACGAGGTGCTCGGATCGATCTCGATCTCGCTCCCGCCGTCTGAGGAAGGCAGGCCGGAGCCG
This sequence comes from Megaleporinus macrocephalus, assembly GCA_021613375.1. Lineage (NCBI taxonomy): Eukaryota > Metazoa > Chordata > Actinopteri > Characiformes > Anostomidae > Megaleporinus > Megaleporinus macrocephalus. Next base: position 41,147,379 of record CM038721.1, on the reverse strand, counting down.
CCGGGGTGGAGAAACACCCACCTTTTATTAACTGGCCACATTATTGGAAACTTTATAAGAAATACCCACCTTGTACTTCCAGTCACTGGCCGTTTCTAATAAAGTGGGGAGTTAGTGGAAGTAGAGGCGGGTGTTTTCAATAAAGTGGCCAGTTAGTGAAAGTACAAGGTAGCTGTTTCTAATAAAGTGGCCAGTTAGTGGAAGCAAGAGGCAGGTGTTTCCAATAATGTGGCCAGTTAGTGGCTGTACAGGGTAGTTGTTTCTAATAAAGCGGCCAGTTAGTGGAAACACAAGGTAGGCGTTTCCAATAAAGTGGCAAGTTAGTGGAAACACGAGGCAGGGGTTTCCAATAAAGTGGCCAGTTAGTGGCTGTACAAGGTAGTTGTTTCATTAGTGGCTGTACAAGGTAGTTGTTTCTAATATAGTGGCCAGTTAGTGGCTGTACAAGGTAGTTGTTTCTAGTATAGTGGCCAGTTAGTGGCTGTACAAGGTAGTTGTTTCTAATAATTTGGCCAGTTGGTGGAAGCACAAGCTAGGTGTTTCCAATAAAGTGGCCAGTTAGTGGCCATACAATGTAGCTGTTTCTAATAAAGTGGTCAGTTAGTGAAACCACACAGTACGTGTTTCTAATAAAGTGGCCAGTGAGTGGAAGTACAAGGCAGCTGTTTCTAATAAAGTGGCCAGTTAGTGGTTGTACAAGGTAGCTGTTTCTAATAAAGCGGCCAGTTAGTGGAAACACAAGGTAGGTGTTTCTAATAATGTGGCCAGTTAATGGCTGTACAGGGTAGTTGTTTCTAATATAGTGGCCAGTTATTGAAAGTGCAAGGTAGCTGTTTCTAATAAAGTTGCCAGTTAGTGGAAGCACACAGTAGGTGTTTCTAATAATGTGGCCAGTTAGTGGCTGTACAGGGTAGTTGTTTCTAATATAGTGGCCAGTTATTGAAAGTGCAAGGTAGCTGTTTCTAATAAAGTGGCCAGTTAGTGGAAGCAAGAGGCAGGTGTTTCCAATAATGTGGACAGTTAGTGGCTGTACAAGGTAGTTGTTTCTAATATAGTAGCCAGTTAGTGAAAGTACAAGGTAGCTGTTTCTAATAAAGTGGCCAGTTAGTGGAAGCACGAGGCAGGTGTTTCCAATAATGTAGCCAGTTAGTGGAAGCACAAGGTAGGCGTTTCTAATAAAGTGGTCAGAAAGTGGAAACACGAGGCTGGTGTTTCCAATAATGTGGCCAGTTAGTGTCTGTACAAGGTAACTCTTTCTAATAAAGTGGCCAGTTAGTGGAAGCACAAGGTAGGCGTTTCTAATAAAGTGGCCAGTTAGTGGAAGCACAAGGTAGGCGTTTCTAATAAAGTGGCCAGTTAGTGGGAGTACAAGGTAGCTGTTGCTAATAAAGTGGCCAGTTAGTGAAAGTACATGGTAGGTGTTTCTAATAAAGTGGCCAGTTAGTGGAAGTACAAGGTAGCTGTTTCTAATATAGTGGCCAGTTAGTGAAAGTACAAGGTAGCTGTTTCTAATAAAGTGGCCAGTTAGTGAAAGTACAAGGTAGCTGTTTCTAATTAAGTGGCCAGTTAGTGAAAGTACAAGGTAGCTGTTTCTAATATAGTGGCCAGTTAGTAAAAGCACAAGGTAGCTGTTTCTAATAAAGCGGCCAGTTAGTGAAACCACACAGTAGGTGTTTCTAATAATGTGGCCAGTTAGTGGCTGTACAGGGTAGTTGTTTCTAATATAGTGGCCAGTTAGTGAAAGTGCAAGGTAGCTGTTTCTAATAAAGTGGTCAGAAAGTGGAAACATGAGGCTGGTGTTTCCAATAATGTGGCCAGTTAGTGTCTGTACAAGGTAGCTGTTTCTAATAAAGTGGCCAGTTAGTGGAAGCACATGGTAGGCGTTTCTAATAAAGTGGCCAGTTAGTGGGAGTACAAGGTAGCTGTTGCTAATAAAGTGGCCAGTTAGTGGAAACACGAGGCCGGGGTTTCCAATAAAGTGGCCAGTTAGTGAAAGTACATGGTAGGTGTTTCTAATAAAGTGGCCAGTTAGTGGAAGTACAAGGTAGCTGTTTCTAATATAGTGGCCAGTTAGTGAAAGTACAAGGTAGCTGTTTCTAATAAAGTGGCCAGTTAGTGAAAGTACAAGGTAGCTGTTTCTAATAACGAGAGGAGGCCTGTGTGTGCGTGCTTCTGTTTCAGGGATGAATTCCAGGCGAGCGGCGCGTGTGTACTCGCATCTCCTGCATCTAAAGTGGCCCTGGAGAGAGATGCTTTTACCTCGCGGCCTCGGAGCCGCCGAACAATGACATGCTACGCTGAAATGAGGTTTTAATTTGTGCCAGCGCCGTCGTCTGGAACAGCCCCAAGCGCGCGCCTGACCCCTGCGGCTGCACAGCTGGAACGAAAAGCCTGCCTTTGTGAACCAGAGCAACAATAAAAACAGATGTGTCCTTCGTTCCCCACCACAGCGCCATTATTCTCATATCCCTATGAAAACTATTTCCTTCGTTCCGCAGCTCCGAGCCAATCGCAGACACGGCAATCAGTATTTACCAAGGACTACTCGAAGAATTTCACTCAGACACGCGTTTGGGAGAGGTTCAGCAAATTCTATAAAACAATTCAGCCATTCAGAGCGATTTGATTTGAGCAGCTTCGTACAAACATACAGATGTAGTTTACAGTGGCGGTGATGGTAACCAGGCGTCACTACATATACAACACAAGTGCAGCCCATTTATTTACAATTAAACCCACTAATGTACCTGCACGTGTCCTCTAAGAGAGCTAAAGACAGCAAAACTGTAGGCCCCATCACGCCCTGCATGTATCCCTCCACCGTGTATGGCCTTTAAAGACATCAAACATTTATAACATCTACTGTAAGAACTTTCTGTGAGGAGCTTTTAGAGGTGGACGTCTGGTTCCATTCACCTCCACTGTGAACAGGTATTAGTTCTGCACAGCAACACAGTCAGCGTATAAGTTTTCTCTATATGCAGTGTTTGGGGATGTGGACCAGTGTTGCACTGCCCTCTTCTGGACAAAACTGTCACTACAACTGGAACTGTTTTTTTTCCCTCTGTTGATTGAGACAGTGGTGCAGACTCACATCTCAAGATCCAGGAAAAGCCCAGCTCTGCTGTGAACAGCGTCCGTCATAACATCATCATAATTTATGCTCCATAAAGCTTTAATGAAAATTAAATACTCTACACGGACTGACCAGTCAACCACCACTGGATGTATATATCAACAGTGCATCATCACCGCTGTTCCTAAAGTCCTCTCAAGTCTCATCTGACCTCGTACTACAGCCAAACTGACCACTTCCAGCTGTTAGCGGTACTAAAGACTGAGAAAGATACAGTAACTGCAGAGCTGGCCTCGCATCACACACACAGACACATCAGTGAACACACACACTAGGGGGCAGTGAAACACACACACACACACACACACACACACACACACACACACACACACTAGGGGGCAGTAAAACAACCACATACACAGACACTAGTGAACACACACACACTAGGGGGCAGTGAAACACACACACACACACACACACACACACACTAGGGGGCAGTAAAACAACCACATACACAGACACTAGTGAACACACACACACTAGGGGGCAGTGAAACACCCACACACACGCTAAGAGGCAGTGAAACATCTACATACACCCACACTGGTGAACACACACACACTAGGGGGCAGTGAAACATCTACATATATATATATATATATATATATATATATATATATATATATATATATATATATATATATATATATATATAAATAATATATAAATATATATTACTGTGTAAGATTCTAGGCAGATAGTGTAAAAGTGTTTATCTGATCAATAAGTGTATGTTTACCAGTAAGAACAGCAGATATGATTAGATCAGATGTAAATAATCAGACATACAATACAAAGTAACATGAATATGTTATAGTGAGAGAAGTAGATCAGATCTTGATCCAGTTTGAAGAACAAAGTTAGGTTCCAGATTTCTCCTGGACGCCCCAGACATTGTATGAATGTGTTCAGTTCCTTCAGCAGCAAATCTTGATTTATCTTAATGAAGTACTGAGCAGTCAAAGCAGGTATTAGATGAGAACTGATAATAATACTGGGTTGTTTAGGAGAAGCTTGGAAAGAGTTAAATAAACACACTGATGTATGGAAAAGCTCTACTTACTCTATTAATACTGATTAATATTTAATAATAAAGTGTAAAAGCTCGACTTACTGTATTAATACTGTTTAATATTTAATAATAAAGTGTAAAAGCTCTACTTACTCTATTAATACTGTTTAATATATAATAATAAAGTGTTTACTGAGTAAATAAAAGCTTCCTGTCTGGAAACAATAGCTTGTTATTCTGATCTCTGTCTAATCACATGATCAAGTGCATCTGAAACCCAGTGAGCTCTTTAATGAGTTAGAACTGAAAAGGTGTAAACAGAGTTTATTAGGATATGCACATACACAGTCTGCATTCCAAAATCAGGCCAAGAGGACGAACATCAGTTACAAATCAACAGACAGATCTAGTCGATCACAGAAAAGCTCCAGTCAGTACGTTTCCAGAGCCGGAGAAAGAGGAATCGTCCCTCTGAGCGTTTCACGAGTAACTAAACATCAAAATCAAGGAACAAACACTGAACCTGTGAAAACATACTGACTGCAGCTTCCAGCTCCACACACTTCCCCGTATCTGAAGAGGATCTGAGCTGAAACCAGAAAGACGAGCTGTCGAGATGGCGTGAATAAACAGCTGCGATCACGAGGAGGCATCTCGGAGTACACGGCCGAGGAAAGTCCGGAAGAGCCGGAAACGTTTACATAACAACACAGCATGCTGTTCTCATCAGGCATCAGCCCAGGATCCATAACCGTGCTTAGATCTCATGGCTCTCCGTCACCAGGACCCTTAACAGTCCTCAGTTTATTTCTTCTGCTTCCTCTCTTTCTCAAACTCAGCGATCTGCTTGAAGATGTCCTGTAAATTAGTGGGCAGGTCCTTCTTGCTGCCTCCGTCCGAGGCCCTGCCTCCATCTTCAGCGCTCAGCCTGCGCTGGTGCCCGTCGCTTCCTCTGCTGCTCCTACGGTCAGCCTTATCTGCCGCTTTATCCCTGCGCTGGTCGTGTCCGCCGGCCTCTGACCTCACGTGGCCCCTGGCCTGTGTGGACTCGTCCCTCGGGGGCCGGTCGGATTTGCGGGAGTGCTCCGAGTAAGCCGAGGAAGACGAATCCTTCCTGCTTCTGGAGGAGAAGTCGCAGGAGCGGTCCTTGCGGCCGCCGTGGTTGTCATCAGACGTGCGGCGATGCTTGTGGCCGTTCACTCCGGGGCCCTCCACTCCGGGGCCCTCCACTCCGGGGCCCTCGTGCTGGCCCCTGGGCTTGCTGCTCTGCGGACTGTAAGGATCTTCACACCTACCTCTGCCGTCTTCTGCTCTGCTCCCGCCCGAGGACTTGCTCCTGTCTTCTGCTCTGGTCTCCTCGGCGAGGAGTTTGGCCAGGTCTTGTTTCTGGTCCATGAAGGAGGCTGATGTGTTGGCGGGAAGCGGATACTCCTCCTCCTCCTCCTCCTCCTGCTCCTCCTCAGGCGTCCGGGTGTCTCGGGATGAGAGTCTCCGCTTGCGTTTCTTGCTGCCGTGCGAGGAGCGGCGCCGCTTGTGCTTTCGTTTTTTGTGCTTCTTGCGGCTGGACGAGGGCGAGGAGTCCTCGCTGGACGACTCGGAGCTGGAGGACGTTACGGAGGAGGAGTCCGATCTCCTCCTTTTCTTCTTCATTCTGGGTCGAAGCAAAGTTCACTCACTAAAACTGAACAAGCATCTCACAAGCGTTCCTCACAAACACTCTAGAAGTATGTTTAACCCTTTAAACCCCAAACTTATTACAGATTAAATTCATATCTACTATAAATTAATTCAAATTATACATTTCATATTATAAAATTATTCAGTAACTACAGTCAAAAGTCTCAGGACACCCTTTTATTTAAGTAACGGGTGAGGGGGCCTATCTTTTAGGCTATGTCCTGAACATGGCAGTCATCTTGAAAGCTGCCATATTGGATCAAGGGCAAGTTTGTCCAATGGAAAGGTGGTCGTGTAGCAGATCAAAGATCAGAAATGTCACGAACTCTATAGTTGCAGTCAGATTTTCAATATCTCTAGTGGGTTCAAACGTTATCAACACAAAGCTTCAACAACAACCACATTGAACAACATGTTCAGTGAGCTGTCCCTGGAGCTAAAAGCAGATCTGAAGGCAGAGATTGATTGCATTCATCGATTTCTGAGACAATTCTGGTCTTCTTTGATCTGCTACACGACCACCTTCCCATTGGAAAAACTTATCCTTGATCCAATGTGGTGGCTTTCAAGGTGGCAACCATGTTCAGGACATAGCCTAAAAGATAGGTTCCCTCACCGGTTACGTGCTGCGGTATTCAGACACGTCATCTTTCCTTTCCTTTCTGAAATAAAAGGGTGTCCTGAGACTTTTGACTGTACTATGAATTATTTAGTTCAAACTATTAAATTACCATAAGGTATCAATAGGGAGTGTACACATATGTAAGATTTTAAAGGTGGACGTCTGGTTCCATTTACTACCACTGTGAACTCTTCTGACTTTGAAGTTTCTCTAGAACGGAGCCTTTCACACGAAACCACAGCACTTTTTTTGTCTCAATAATTTAATTACAGACATTTTGAAAAAGTTTTTTTTTGGGCATGTTCGCCTTAAAGTGAGCAATTATTTGCATAATCAAGATCTAACAACTGATCAGCCTCGGGGACAAACAGTTGCAGTTCTGCTGAAGTTGTTTATTTTAGAGGTGAGAGGGACGTCAGGACTTACGGCAGGTCTTTGGAGTTTAAAGGGTTAA